>JAJKFJ010022577.1:0-49285 GCA_027382625.1 Tetmemena sp. SeJ-2015
AACCGAAATAAAAGTGCTAAATTTTAAATTCTTTTTAATTTTTTAATCAAAATCTTTTTATTAATTATAAAGCAAAAAAGTGCTAAAAAATTTTTTTAGGTTTTTTAACTCTGTTAAATTCCCTACTTTTAAAATGGAGATAAATATTTAAATTTGAAAAAATTGGGTTATTTTATAGTTTTTAAAAATTTAAAAATAAATTTTTTTCAATAAAATAAAAAAAACCCAACCTTCAAGAACGAAATTTTTCCATTTTGGGATAAACATTTATAATTTTTTAAAAAAAATTTGTATTGGGTTATAATTAAAGGGTAAAGCTTAAATTTAAATAAAAAGAAAATTTAAAATTTTTCGTTTTTTAAATTAAAATAGAAAAATTTTAATTTACTTTTTGAAATTCTTTAATTTGAATAATTATACCCCCATTTGATTAGTTTAAAAATTTAATTTACTTTAAACCCTTGAAACTTATTTTCTCGCTGTTTTCCCAAGTCAAAAATTTGAAAAAGATTAAACAAAAAATTTTTTTCATCCCAAGGGAAAAAATCTACCATTTTAAAAGTTAAAATTTAAAAAAATGCATCTTCTTTTTTTTAAAAAACCATTTAGCAACCCAAATAAAAATTTTTAATTTTTCAAAAAATTTTTAATTTATATATTCCTTATTTTTTTAAATTTTTTAATTCTTATAGTTTAAAAAATTTAATGTTTGATTTTTATTAAAAACAAAATGTTTATTTTTAAAATAGTGGAAATGGATTGGTTTTTTAAAAAACTTTTTCCGGGAAAGAAGCGGTAGTATAGTTTTAGCATAAAAAACAAAATTTTAAACTCTTAAAAAATTTATGGGAAAAAATTTAAAATGAAAAGTTTTTCATTTAAAATAAAAATTTAAAAACGAAAGAGTTTAAAGAAGGAAAGTTTGAATTTTTTAAAACTCTAAAATTTTGGATTTTTTAAATTAGGATTATTTAAATTTTTTTATTGTTATTTAAATTTTTTAAACTAAAAAAAATTGGTTTTAAAAATTTTTATTTTTTTAAAAAAAAAAATATAAATTCCCTTTTTTAATTTAATTTTGGTTTTTAAAAATTCCCTTTTTTTAATAAAAAAAGATTAATTAAAAAAAAAATAAAAAAATTCTTAAATAAAATTTAAAAAGAAAATTTTTTAAAACATTTGTTTTTGGAGAATGCTCCTTAATCTGTTAAATATATTTTCAAACTAGAAATATATTTACGTTCTTGGTTTGGACATCTTTTCTATTTATCAATATAAAAATCTTTGTAGAGAAGTCTATAAGAGATTAATATTTAAATCTTTTTTAAAGAAGCGAGGGTATGAAATTTAAGAGCAAATATTTCATTAAAATTATAAATGTAAGGATTCTTTGAATATAAAGTTAGAATAAAGAATTTTATTTCCTCTCATTTCTTTTAAAATAATTATGTTTAATTTCGCTACACAATTATTATGATTCAATTATTTTATGATTATCACCTATCTTTCCTACTTAAAAAAATATACTTTAATTTTTCAGCGAATAAAATTACGAATAATAGTAGTTCACCACTTCGTATTAACAAGCAAACTTACTGAACATCACATCTCAAATATTTCTTAATTTTAAAACATTTTTAATTAAACAGTTTTTTTTTTTTTTAAAAGTTCTTTTAAAAGGGTTTTAATTTTTTGAATTTTATATAATAAATAAAAATTAAAATTTTTATAATTTCTGATTTAGAAGGGGAATTCTAGGATAATGACTAAAATTGTTTACTTTTAAGGGTTGGAATTTTTTTATTTTTTAATTACTCAAATAATTATTTTTTTATATTTCAGGAGTCCCTTTTAACATATTCCTTTTTTTAGAACAGAAGAAGACTCCTTTGCTAACTTTTTAAGATTTACAGTAGCCCTTTCTAATTGAGTAGTTATTGCAAACTCTCAGCAATAATACAAACCCAAACCCTTTTAAAAAAAAGCTTTTAATTAAAATACTGAGTTTCATCTTTTTTGTTTTAAATATTACAATAAGAGACAATGGACAATACTTCGAATATGGATTACTCTATATGCACTGAATAAAGTTAAATCTAATTTTTTGAAAGGATTTTTTTTAAATAATTTTTTTTGATCTTAATCGAAATTATTATTTCTTCCATTTATATTAATTTATTTTAGTTTTTAGGGAAAAAATTAATTTCTAGAAATTTTTTAAAAATAAAATTTATTCAGTAGATGAATCTAGCTGGCAAGTATTTGATATAGCAAGCTGACATTTCCATCATTCTATTTAAAAATTGAATCCTCATGATTGTTTATGCTTTCCTTTTAAATTTTTTTTAATTTTTTTTCTAAATGGGTTTTTTTCTATAAATTTTTTTAATTAAAAGTTAAAATGACTTAAAAATTTTAATATTACATTCATATGTATATTGGCAAAACATAGTTCCATGGTTTAAGTAATCAGATGATGATGCTATTTATTTCAAGTCATGGGGACGCGGTTGGTGTTTTAGTCACCTCTTTGAAACTCCATTTTCGTTAAATATCATCTTTAAATAATGAGATGATTTAATATCAGATAAATAGTTCATTTAAATCACTTTATTTTTATGAAAGGAATTTCTCAGATAATCTATTTTACCTATAATCAATTAAAAAATTAAAATTTAGAACTTATGACTTGGTAAGGATTAGTGAGATTTGCAGACCATTATTCAATGACTTTGCTCTGTAGGGGTCTATATTGGTAATCCTACGGTAAGTACTGTGGATAAATTAAGGAGAAATTTGTGGGTTCTAATGAACCTCAAAGCAGCGCGAAAACTGTATTAGTTATGGGGATATAGCTAAATAGCTCTGGGTTTTATATAACTTTCTTTAAATTCAGGCTAAAAATAATGTTATTTGGTTAAATCGATAAGAGTGGGCATCATATTCAGAAATATAGTTCAGCCTAACCTAACAAGTGCCTCTTGGGAGGATATTATAATGACATCGAAAGGTGAAATATAGAATCGACAAGTCAGATCAGGATTATTGGCGATTTTCATTTTCAAAGTCTAATTAACATTGAAGAAATATTTTTGCTTTGAGTTGTCCAGCAGAAAGAAAAGATTAAGAGTAAAAGAGAGAGAGAGATGATGGGAGTTTCATTATATTTAAGTCCGCGGTTTTAACCTTACTAATTCATAATTGCAGTAGCTATCTAGAGAGAACTTGTTACCATCATAAGATTGGCATGAACACAAGAGGTAGTTAAGCAAGAAGCGCATTTACTTTTTTTATATCCTGATGGATTATGGATCCTTATAAATTATAAAATAACACTGCTCAATGGTTCTATAATTTGAATTATTTTTTTTTAAATTAAGAATCAAATTAGGTTAATCATTTAGTTTTAAAAACATTTATAAACTCCATAATTATTTATGAAAATTAGAAGATATTTATTGAAAGCAATAGTTTATAAGAGGAAGATAGTTTATCTTTTTTAAAAATAAAATAAGGAGAGATAATAGCATAAAAATAATTCAAAAATCAGTGTTTTATTATCTGATAAAAACATTTAAATTAAATAAATCTCAAATAAATGAAATTTAATATAAGAGAATGTATGTAGTGAAGTTCATTTCGATCGGTTAAGCCGAGAAAATATAATTAGGCTAGATAAATATTTATTCTGAACAAAAGGAAATATAGTCAAGAATTTTAGGTGATTATAAAACAGGCTTGGTTAATATTTATTTCAAAATTTTCATACAAATAAAATTACTTTCATTATCTCAAGATTATTTTGTTATTTTAAACATCTCTGTTTAAGATATTAAATAAAATTGGTAATTTATTAATTTATTGATAATATTAGTGGGTATTAGACTTTAGAAATAAATGGATTCAATCTCAATTGCAATAAAAATCCGCTTTCTTTTTAAATGGTTAAATAAAAATATAATCCGATTCTGAGCTAAAATTTTATTTTCAATCCGATATTCAGATTTTAAGGTCTTGACGTCACTCCAAATGCTAATTCCTCATTATGTCAATTTTAGGTCTCTAATGGATCTTGGCTTGGAAATTGCAGCTTTAATCAGCTAGCTCTAATAAACTTACAGCTAAGTAACTGTTATAACTTCGCAGGAGAAGCTTAAATTTTAGATTGCATGAACTGCTAAAAAGTCAGCATTTAAGATTCTTAATTTTCTGGAATTTCGAAATAATTAAAATATGAGGGAGCCAAATCAGGATTAAAAATATATTCACTATGTAAAATTTGATTTGGATTGTTTCTGCTTGATGTTAGCACTCTTATGATTTCATTTTAGAGATGCCTTTTTGAAAATATAGTCACTGAAGGAAATATGCTTCTAGAAATATAATAAGAGAAAGGGCTAATTGGAGTTACCGATTCTAAATTTTAAAATATCCACTCTTTCTTGAAAGAAGGTGGAATCTCATAATTTTAAAAATAGTTGTTAAATAATTAATTCTTAGACAATCCAAATTAGTTACAAGATTAAAAAATAAAAATCCGGCAAAATCTTTAAATCGATTTTCTATTATTCATTTTTTTTATTTTTGCGCCAATTTTATGGAAATCTTGACTTATAATTTAAATCTAATTTAATTTTAATGGATTTAAGCTGTGTCAGTAATAATTTTAAATAGCTTAAAAATAAGATTTACTTTAATAATCTTAAATGTTAGACTTCTTGGATTCTTTTTAAATAAAATTGTGAACTAAAACTCTCAAAATATACAAACAAAGTCTTTTATTATTAGAATTATTAGAGATTATTTAATAATAAAACAGCATCATTTTTAAAAATCTAAAATTCATAATTATACTAAATTATAGAATATCATTAGCATCCTTAAAATAAAGAATGTTAAAAATATCTATTAATTTCATATTTTAATTTATTATAAGAATCTTAAAAACTACCCTGCAAATTTCAATGTATGCTAACTAGCAAATTATACAGTAAAGTCATGATTATCAATAAATAAACAAATTAATTCATATAAAAATAAAAATTTAATCATCACTTCAAATGAGGATTTACAAAAATATATATATGACCACTAATCACTTGAAGCATTTAAAAACAAATTCTCTTATAATTCGAAATTAATTTACTAAAGAAGTAACCCAAGCAATTAATTTCTAAAGTTAGAAGTCGGAATACCAATTTAATTTAATGTTATAAAACAATAAAATACTTTTAGAGAGAGGCGGTAATTATATTCTTAACAATAACTATAAATTTGATGGCTGTTTATATCAAGTTACTATAAACTATTAACAAATAAAAAGGATTTAGTTATCTTATCTGAATGAGTCTTGTTAATAAAAGAGCTCCTCATGATTTTAATAATTTATTATAATCAGGCCAGTATCAATTGCTGTGAGAATTAACATTATAAAAAGATGAATTGTTGAATTTATTTCACGATTAGTGGACAAAAAGAAAACTTATTTGTTTATTAAAGAATAAATATTTCCAAAGTGCTGAGGAGATTAATTTTAAACATTTCTTGAAAAGCCTGTCTTATAAAAAACTTCCAAAATTTTAAATGGAATTATGATTCGCTTTATCTTTCTTTTTTACTTCGACTTATTAGCCAGCCATAACGACTTTTTATCTTATTGAATGGAAGATATTTATAAGAAATTATTAAATTTTACATGAATAAAATAAGCTGCTTACTCTATCAAATAGTAAATATATTTAAGAATCATAAATATTTCTCCTTATTTAGTTTTAATTAACTCTTACCTCTTAGTTTCTTCTATTTTATTTTTAATTCTTGCAAATATTTCTATAATTTTATTTTTATTTATAATTATTTTGTATCATGATGTACGACTTATAATTAAAAACAACTCTTTCTAATTATATTTGTTTATTGTTATTTTGGTTTATTTAATAAAATATTTTAAATTATGAAGATAATTTTAACAAAATACTTAATAAGGTGTTTTAAAATTATTTACTAAAATATGAAAATAAATTTTCTAAAATATAAGTTCAATCGCTCATGGAGCCATAATTCATTTAAATATCCTAAAATTAAAAAGATTACTTGCTTAATATAAAAATTTTAAAAGTTTATAAATTATCAAAACATTCTTATTGTAGGAACCGATAAGTTTCATGAAGTTTGCTCCATGTGATATTTTAAATTGGAAAATAAATATCATAAATTTAATTATTTTTCTCACTTCTCTATTCTATAATGAATTGTCTAGGAGTAGTCAAAAATTATAATATTTTATTATCAAAATTATAATGATTAATTCTTTTCTATCCCTATCACATTAAGTAAATGTCAATTTAGGACAGCTACTTCTACAACATCACCACTGATGGATCTGGGGCCATTCTGAAAATGGAAGGCATGGCATTCTATCTTCATGACCTCACTAACATAACTGTGCGCCAATCGTTTGCTTATAACGGAGCTGTAATAGATATCGGCTTTACCTACGAGTAGTTTATTTTGAAATAACTAGACATTCAGTGCTTCACACCAGATTCTCTACTTATCTAAAACCCTCAAGCTAACTAAAATAAGTTTACAAAGGTACCAGGGCCTTTCTTAAAAATCGGAGAAAAGGAAGTAAACCTCACTCATTTATTTGCTAATAGGTAAAATTATAATAATGAATAGTTCGATTAAAGCGAAGAATAATTATAAGGTTATATATTTATCGAGATTCAACTATATTAAAATTTTGGAGGAGTTTTAAATCAAAAGACATTCTAATTTTATAAGGCTTCGTTTTTCTGAAAAAGTAGCATTGGAATTAACTCCTTTTATTAAAGCATTCTTAAAATATAATTCTTCACTAGTAAAATAAAAAATCCTATTTTATGATAAAATTTATCAGAAAAATAAAAATTTTGTATTATATATTTTTAGAGAATATTTAATAGGGCTAATAGAAAGTATGCATTTAAAATTATTACAAAGTAATTAAATTAAATTATTACAAATTTTTAAGATTTCTTATTCTTCTAATTACTTATAACTATTTCATCTTAAATTATATAAGCTTAATTTTATATGATATTTTATAAACTAATTGATTTAAGTTTAAGAGATAAATCTCGCTTTGGATGGAAAAGTTATACTTTGAGAAACTCACTTATCGATTCTAGGTTTGAAAATTGTATATCATTTGAGCTGGGAGGAGCAATCTAGATCTTATAGTTCATTTATATGGGAATTGAGAAGATTAAAAGAATAATACTCCAAGATGGCTGCCGATATTATTATAGTTTAGGTTTCCATTCCGGGTCTGAAAATCGTGAGTGTGGTAAACCCCCTAGTAGTAGTAGTAGTAGTAGTAGTAGTAGTAGTAGTAGTAGTAGTAGTAATGATTAACCGCACTCACGATTTTAGAGCCGCGATTAATTAGATCAGATTGGGTGGTCGCTGTCTAATAGCCACTATTAAATAATTAAAGCCACTATGGCCGCCACCGAATCAAAGCAGCCAGAGCTCGCTGGTGAGCGGTATCTGGGCAAACGGAAGCGCCCCAAGCCCTCGAAGCGGCGGCGGCGATCAGATAGCGACGACAGCGTGGTCTCCCGCTCCCAGTTCCTCAAGGATATCCACTGATTGCTCAAGGGTGGACCCGAGTAAGGCCAAGATAGCCACGTTGCCATGGCGAATCCTACGAAGCCGCCTGGCTACAGGTCCTTCGCCGACCTCCCTACCCGCCCCACCTCTGAAGCCTCCTCAGCCTCCAGCGCTCTCTAGTCGTCGTGGTCCCCTTCGGCCATCTCGGAGTGCCCCTAGTTTGGCATTACGAGCCACCAGATATAGCCATTCACCTAACGGCTGCTGCTTGAAGGGGACGTGTCCCACCAGAGGTTCCTTCAGTTCATGGGCCCCCGCTATCACTCGATCTAGGTGTAAGGCAAGATCTCCGATCTCGAGACCATACTTGACCTCCGCCAACACGTGGATGCCAATCCTAGCCACCTTCAGAAGGAGCTCAAGGAGCTCTGCAATTCAGTAGAACTCAAGATGGGAGACTAGCTTGAGCGTATCCAGGACTTGATCGCGGCGACCGCTCTGTCGGCTGCGCAGCTCCAGCCACGAAACCTTCTCCTTCCCCACCTCTGCTATGCGAAGGTCGAATAGGTCGTGACTCGGCCTCAGCTAACTTATATAGTCTAAAGGGACTGCATCGCACTTTGCCATCTCGGGCCAGAGCTCCACTGGAGCCGGTATGAACTTAACTAGGCTCGCAAAGCCATCTTGCATATGAAAACGGAGTACGCAACTCTTCACCAGCGCATCTGGGGCAGGTACAAGAGTGAGATGAAACGCTCAGACCCGTATCGTTATTCGGAGAGGACATTGAGGATGGTAAGTGCGCCACCCCTTCGACCTGAAGCTAGCACAGCTCACGATCGTATTCGGGCGGCTCTATAAGAGCAGGCGGAGAGAGAGAGAGCGCTCTCATCTAATACACAATCGCATTATCGGCGGAGCTCAAGACTACCAAGCCTTCATCAACTCCTTGGTTGAAGAGCAAGACATTAAGCCTGACTTTGATGGTTGCAAGGGAAAGTATTTCGGTTCCGACCTTGTGGACGCCCAATTAGCCTTCGTCTCTATCAGGACGGCGCACCGTGACACACGCGGCTAGCCCAGAGCTGCGTTGGGGGAAGAGTAATCGCGGATGCAGCTCCTCTTTAAGGCTATCACGATCGACGAGGGGGAGTTCCTCACTCAAGCAGATAATATAATCTAGTGCACATTAGCCACCAGCTGGAATACAAATGGGACTACTCGGTGGATTAGAGGGTGCAGGGAAGGGACAAAGCCCGCTAGAGCCAGTAAGAGTTTATAAGGAGATTGGGATAAGATGAGAAGCTAGATAAGGACTGTGTAGTTGTATTCCACCAAACGAAATCTTAGATTCTGAGAGATCTGAAATTGCAGGCTTGAATATTCAAATAGTGAGGGCGAAGTACTTAAGCGTGATCGAGAACAACATTCTAATATCAACTAACTACAGAACTTGCAATGGAGCTGCAAAGGCACAATCACTCAAAGTTGGAGCATAATATTCTCAAACTACTGAACGCAAACTAGATTGCGAATCATCCAGTCGGAAGGGAGGTCCTCGAGCAGGTCTAGGCGATGTAGAATTAATGCGAATTTGGGATATCAGGCCACCTCTTCAAGAGCCTCAAGGAACTCAGGAAAAAGCTCGGCAAGGAGCATGAAGCCTCGCAGCGACAAACGGAGGCATTATCTGTCCAAGTCAGCTCGATTGACACGTACCTTGCATGCGTACTCAGCTTGGATCATATACTTCAGCAATAGGCAGGCGCAGCGAAGAGAGCACAGCCATAATCACAGCCGGACCACGATGAGCAGCGCAAACATCGCGAACCAGAGAATCCAGAGGTTATTGACGCCGATGAGGAAGAATATAATGGCGAACTGCTGTAAGCAGTGTATGCTGCCGCATTAGAGGACAAACCTATCTAGCATGCTGGCGAGATCGATTAACAGCTGCACCATCTCCTCCAAGGGAACGCAGCCTAGCCAAGAAAATTCAAGTAATGCGAACTCGAAAATTTCAGGAAGGATGTTGAGAAGCTAAAATGGGAGTAAGCTATGGCACCTCTTACAGTCACGGGGATAAAATTTACCGGCGGGCAGCGCACTCTCAGATCTGCTGTGATTGAAATGGTAACCCCAGCAGGCGATAGGCACATAAGAGCTGCGGCGATCATTCAATGCTGGAGAGAGATAAGGGAAGACATGCTGCAGTAGATCAAGGATAAGGACCTTTACAAGAGATTAGATCCAGACGAGAGAGCGGCATTCCTGAGGCATTTCGATCCGGCGGAGAAGAAAGGGAATGGCAAGGATGCGGATGAGGAGCCTGCCGGCAATAGAGATCAGAAAGTCAAGAAGAGGGATGCGAAGATGGACAGAAAGAATGGTGAGAAGAATGGTTGAGTGCAGGATTGCGAGAGTGAAAAATTTAAACTAATTAAGTTAAAAATATTAATTATACACTGCTTCTTTTCAATCTACTTCAGTTTGCCTATGGGGTGGGGATTATTATTATATTACCTAAGTCTTAGACATGCAATTGAATATTTAACTCTTGTGATTAACTCCTCAATTCCCATATAAATGAACTATTAGATAGGGATATATTTACGATATTATAAAGCTATAAAATTTATAGGAATTAAAAAAATATTATCAACATGATAGCATCAACGTTTGTATATTACGATTTTCTATTCAAAGATGTTAACTAATTTAAAGTAATTTAATGTCTGAGATGGATAGCAAATTTTTTATTATTTATTTTTAATTTCTAAAATTTCTATTCTTGATTTAATTGTAATTTAAAAAGAGCTATTTTTAATCATTTATATATTTTAAGAATGATTTTTTGCAAGTAAAAATTTTGAAGCTGGTTAGACTTTTTATTTTTATTATTTTGAGATCTTAAAAATTAGTAAGGCTTAAAAATTATAAATTAAAATATGTTTTATCGATATTGCCTCAAATTTATTGTTTGTTATTGTTTTTTAATTCTTTAGAGTAATATTAAACTCTACTTTTATCAATAATTCAGCATATATAGCTAGAAATTAACCCATTTATTTAGAATTTAAAATATAAATACTGGCTTAAAATTAAAACTTTAATTGAAATATTTATATTTTAAAATATATTATGTCACTTTGTTCCTCTATCTATATTTTAAACAAATAACGTATTTTAACTAATAACTTTCAAAACTCTTATGGAAGAAAATATCATAATTTCTATTAGCAATTATCAATAAAGATTAAGGATTCCACAATTTAAACTTTTTAGCATATTTATTATTCAATGCTTACAATTAATCATTCTCCCCATTATCCCATTATGTTTAAAATAGACCAGTAAAATATTATGAAATTATATTTAACAATATTTTATTTTCTGATTCTAAATACCCTAAATATATTTTTCAAAAGTATTTTTTTTCATCAATCAAGCAAAATAGAAAAAAATAAAATTATAAAGATTGCTATTTATTTTAATTAGCTATGCAATTAATAGCTAAACTTATGATTTTTTATCTTTCCTGTCTCTTAGATTCTGTAATTTTCAATTGAACTCTCAAATATGTTAATGAATTTTTTTTACCTCACACACCTGATTTATTTTACAAGTTTGTGTTAAATAATCTGATGAAATGTATCTTTAAAATAAATGAATATCGGAGGAGCTATTGGAACTTACAAGTCAGATCTAGATATTCAAGGCTGCACTTTTAAATCAAACAGTGCTGTATCAAATAATAAAATATATAAGAGTAATTGGAGGAGCCATTCAAATATAATTATTTTAATATACAGGATTTAAACTTTTTAATTTTAAAAAAATTTTTTTAAAATTTAAAAAATTTAATTTTTGGGAAATGATTTGAAAAAATTTTAAAAAATTTGTTTATTTTTTTTTTTAAATTTTTTTTTATTAATTTTTAGAATCTGTGCTAATAAAAGCATATTCAACTAAAAGTTTTAAAAAATTCCCATTTTTCCTTTAAAATTTTTCAAATTTAAATTTTTTTAAAATGAATTTTTATTTGATAGTGACTTTAAATTTCATTATTTTAAAAATTTAAATTTTTCAAAAAAAGGGTTTTTTTTAAAATTTAAATTTAAAAAAGGGGTTTAAAAAAATTTTTCTTTGGTTTCTTAAAAAACCAGTTTCCAATTTTAAAGGCAGGATTTTTTTTATGTTTTCCAAAATTAAAAGGTTTTTAGAAAATTAAAAAAAATTTACCACTTATTACAATTGCCAAAATTTAATGAAATAAATTTTAAGGCTTTCTAAAAATTAATAATTCTGGGGAGTAGAGATCATCTCTGATTATAGGATAAACTTATATGGTACTTGAAAAGCAATTATTTATCATAAAATTTCATTAAAGTAATAATACAATTTATTAGGATATATTTGCTTACTTATAACTATTTTTTGCTTTAAAAGACTTTATTAGAATATTATCAGCTAGGAATTATACCTGATAACCATTTTGTCCGGAAATTTGGACTTATATATCAAATTTTGAATGATTTATAGGAAGCGTCGAGATACCTGCTCCCTAAATCTTTTTTCTTAAAAAATTTTATTTTTTTTTTTTTTAAATTTTTTTAATTTCTTTTGTTAAAAGAAAAATTTATAATTTAATTTTTTCTTGCGATAGCCCCCTACAAGATTTCAGAGAACTAAAGAAACATAGTTTATAAATTATTTTACTTTCAATAAAAATAATTTTTTAATTAATTGCAAAAAAAAATGGGTTTCTAATTAAAATTGGGCTATCTTTAAAAATAACAAATTATGGTTACCTTTATTAAATTTTCAAACAAAACAACCCATTCAAATTTAAGTTTAAAAATAAAATTTTTCCTTAAAAAATTTAAAGCGTTCTGGAAAAATTTTTTTTCTTACAATTTCTTCTGGGTTATTATTTTTTCCTAAAATGTTTTTATAATTTTAAAAAATTTCAAAAGTTGGGGGAGGAAAAAAAAAGTTTTACAATTCAAGGTTTAAAAGCGAAGGGGTGAAATTTTCTAATTTAAATATTTTTTAAAATTTAAACCAATTTTTTAAATTTTTAATTAATTTTTTTAATTTTTATAATGAAAAATTTTCTAATAGGGGGCTTTCGAAATATAAAATAAATTTTATTTTAAAATTTAAAATTAAAAAATTTAAAAAATTTAATTTCAAATTTAAAATTTCTTTTTATAAAAAAATTTTAAAATTAGATAAGCCCCCAATTTTCTATTTCTTATTATGTTTTACTACGAATTAGATTTTAAACGCAGTTAGAAGCGGTAAATTTCTAAAAAGTCTTTTTTTTATAGGAAGTATAAAGAATATCAACTGAATGAGCTTATAAAAGTTACAAATTTGCTCAACTATCATTTTAAATAAAACACAAAACTACTTTATAAAGAAAGTATTCAAATATTCTAAAAAAGGTGAAGCCGAATAATTTTTTCCACTATATTCAAGGCTATAACAATCATTAGATATAAGCGAAGACTGTTTTGCCACATTATCCCTCCCTCATTATTTTACAAAATTTTTTTTAAATTTTCTTTCCATTAAGTATCCTATTTTTTTAATGCATTTTTAATTATAGTTTTTTCTTCAAAATTCAGCATTAACAAACAATAAATGCCTAAATATTAATAAATTTAATTAATATATTCATAATTTAAAATACAATATTTACATAGGATGCTATATCGTTGATCTTAACTAGTACGATAGGTGCTGGTTTTGAAAAATGATTATTAATTCACATTCCTCTATTTTTACTTTACTTTATTTCACATTAAATACAATATTTTTCATTTGGATGTTATCAAAATATAAAAAGGAAAAAATAATAAGAGAAATTAAAATGATTATAAAATTATATTCTCGCTATAGAGATTCTGCGCATTAATTTTTAAAGAAGATTAAAATCTATTATTAGTTCTAACCTTAATTTGGGAAATCCAACATTTTCGTTAATTATTAGTTCTCTAATTAATCTTATCGTTACCAAAAAAAAGGGAAAAATATTAATAATTTTAAATTATATGATAATTATTTATTTATATTTGGGAAAAAAAATTTTATTTATTTTTTTTATATATTTATTTATTTTAAATTTAAAATTCTAAAAAGATCAAGTTAAATTTCCAATTTTTAGTTTAAAAAAGCCAATAAATAAGGGACGAATTTAAATATTGAAAAATTTGATTTTTTACTTTTAAAAAAAGAAGGATTTTAAAATAACATTTTAAAATTTTTTAATTTCTACTTATTGAGGTTAAATACTGCGTAATATGGAGGTGCCCTTTACTCAGATCTCTCAACACCTTTTTACTATAAACTATCAATTTTTCAGAAAAGCGCGTCTAATCATTCCACAAATATATTTTAATAGCTTTTTCTAAATAATAATTACATTTTTCTTTAAAGTTATTATCCATACTTTCTCTTTTTTCATAATGTAATAATTTAAAAATGAAAAATTGTTTACTTTTTGTGTATTTAATGCAGGAGGCATCATTTATCACATGTTAGGTAATTCGTTAAATATCGGGTACTCTTAATTTTTGGAAAACTATGCTCCTCTTGGATCAATTGCCTATATTAAGAAACAAAGATAGAATAATAAAAAAATAATTTACAATTTTAATCTCTGCCGATGAAAAGATTTATTATTCCATGATCTTTTCATTTTTTATAAACAAAAATTAATAGTGAAAAGAGAGAACATCCCTTTAATAGACAAAATTATAAGGAAAGCAAATTGAAATTAAATCTACCACTTCTTTCACATTATAACAACTCTATTGATGTTAATTAAGCAACCAAAGATTATATATTTTTTATTTTAGGATTTTATCTACAATTTTGATTTAAAACCTTTTTTTCTTCCTACTCTGACGAAGATTTCATTTCCACCTCTCTTCATATAAATAATATTTTTTAGATTAACTTTTGGGATAAAAAATATTGATTTTAATTTATTAAACACTTTACTATATTTTTAGAGCCGAAATTTGTAATATATAATTGCAATATTTTTTTTAATTCATTAATAATATTGATTAAATGGAAGTTAATTATCAATAATAAATTAAATGATTAAATAATAATTCATAGATAAAAATAAAGTTATACCAAATTAAAAAAGCAAATTTGAAGATTTTTGCTTGAGAAGTCTAAAATGAGCTTCACTCAATTCGCATTTTTGTTCATTATGCTATTTCAACTATAGATGTTTGCTGCGAAGATTTTGAAGATAAATAAAATAATTAATATGAAGCAGCTTTGAAGTGTGATGAGGAATAGCTGTAACTTTTTTAATTTTCTACTGAAAAAAAATGGAAAAAAATTATTTAAAAATTTTAAAAATTTAATTTTTAAAATAAATCTTGGTTTCAAGTAAATTTCTTTAAAATTAAATCTAAAAATAAAAAATTTAACCTTTAAAAAAATTTTAATTTAAATAAATAATTTTTAACAAAGATATAAATAAAAATTTTTAATTTTTTAAAAAAAATTTTTGTTTATTTTAACCAATTCTTTTTATAAAATTAACAAATTTGGAAATTAAAAAAAATTTAAAAGAAAAATGATAAAAGGAAATTTTTTGAAAAAAATTAAAATTTATCAGGAAACAAAAATTTTTTAAGGGGGAACTTTTTAAAAAAAACCTTTTTAAAAAAATTTTAAAAATTAAAAATTCTATTTATTCAAAGACCTTAAATCAAAAATCTGACTGTGCATCTTCCTTCCTTTTTATGTGCTGACTTTTCTTCATCCAAATTGCGTTGCATCTAGCTTCACATCCTATTCCAGCACTTTTCCCCAAAAATTTTGCGGGATGGACCCCCTTTACAAAGCTCCCCCAAATGTTTTTTACCCCCCCTTTGGGGGATTCTTCGAAACTTCAGCTTTTTGGGTGCTTCTATGCCTTTCTCCCCGCCTTATTCTTTTGTCTTTTAAACAGGGGTTAGTTATTCGCAATAATTTGTCAAAAAAGGAGATTTTAACTTTTGGGTTGGAATCGGTTTTTTCCCGCTATTCCGATTTTAAATACCCCGGCCCCAATTTCGCACCCAAAATTCCCTTTTCCCCTTTATTGGGCCCCCAAAAATTACCTCCCCCCTATTCGCACCAACAAATGAATTTAAACCTTAATCTAATTTTTTTCATTTCGAGAAACTTACTAGCTAAAATTTTTTTCACCCCCTGCTCCCCCATAGCACCTTTGAACTAAATGTGCTCCTTCGCTCCTAAATGCTTTCTCGTTTTTTTTTTACATCCTGCCCCAATGATCGCCAAAAGATAGGTTCAACTTCCTGGAAAACCTTATCCAAAATACTTTAAATATCTCCTAAAGGGAAAAGGGCCCAACCCCCTTTTGGGCTTTTAAACCTCCCTTTCCCTCTTGGGGGTTTTCCCAACCAAAGAACCCCATGAAACGTGCTTTTCGTTTTCCCGGTAAACATTGGCTGAGGGTGAGCGGGGTTTGGTGGCTTATCGTTTCGCAAAAAGCTGGGGTTTTGGTGATCTTACCCAATCTCTTTTCCTTTTTAGTGATTGGGGCCCTCTGCTTTACTCTAAACCCTTTGGCAATCACCGCCCTTCCCCTTTAATTTTACAAAAGGAAAATCCTTTCCTCCTGACCCTGTGGGGTGTTAGAATCAAGTCCTGCTTTCCCCTCGTGCCCTGGCTAAAATATCGGGGCCTTTAGGCTTTGGAATGCCTAAGAAAGGCGAGACAGTTTTAAAATTTCCTAAACGACTCAGGCAACACAGATTGGGGAACTGGTGCGAAAAAGGCGAGTCTTTTTGGTGCGAAATTGGCGGGGAAACCCCTTTATGTTTAAAAAATATTCTCTCTAGCATCTGCCCAAAAGGTTAACCCCAAAATCCTTTAGAAAAGGATCACTTTCCCCTGCCAAAAAAAACCCTGTCCCTTTGGAGTGGGAGGGTCATGAGTAAAAGCCCATCTTTTTAAAAAAAACCCCCAGCTTGTCCAGACCCTTTCATTAAAGACCAGCCACAAGCTTTCATGCCCCTCCCGGCTGTACACCTTCTGCAAACTGCATGTATTGCCCCAACATTTTTCCAAGAATGGGTTTTCCAAAGCCTTATCCTTGAAAGGCAGTCCTGGTTGCCATGGGGGAAATTTTGTAGCATTTCCCAAGTCATTCGAAAAGCTCCCCAAAATGAAGAAAGCAGATGCGAAACACGGGGACCTCCCTTTATTGGGGCCCAACCTTTCTCCTCTTTAAAAGCGATGTGCCAGTGAGGGGAGCCTCTTAGGGTGGGGGTTGGAGAAATTTTTCCTTGACCTTAAAAAAATGTTTGGAGGTTTTTGTCACTAGCTTTCCCAGATCACCCAAAGTATAAACCCCCCGTATCCTCTGTTCTCGAAGAAGTCTGAGGGGCCCAAAGTCGCTTTTTCGGGAGTTTAAGAGATTTTCCCAAATTTGTTTCTTCAAAGTTTAAAAACTTTTTTTAAAAAAGAAGAGACATAAAATTTTAAAAACAATTTTTTTAAAGGCTTTTTTTTTTTGAAATTTTTTGAAAATAAAACCCCCCTTTAAAATTTTCAAATTTGGGGGAAACAAAAAAAAAAAATCCAAGCATTTTAAAAAAACCCACCAAATTTCTAACCAAAGGTTCCAATTTCTTATATTAATTAAAAGATCAATAAGGCCTTTATTTTTTCCGGCTTTCCCCCTAATTTTTTAAAGATTCTAAAAAATAGAAGGAGATTTTATTTAGGATTATTCTCCCTCTCTCATTAATTTTTGTGTTAATCGCTTCCATTTTTTAAATATTTCCCTTATTTATTTAGAAACAAAATCAATGATAAACTCTTTACTATTGAGAGAGTAATAGGTGGAAGATTACCAAATAAATTCAAAGATTGCTATCGAAAATTCGATAAACTCAAAAAATAAGATTAATTGACAGCTGATATCATGATTTGTAGAATAACTTTAATATTAAAATTCAAATAATTTCTTTATTTTATGCTATTAGGATTGACTGCTCTAATCGGCCTTCTTCAAATTTGATATTTTTCAAAAATAGCTATCTCACAAGCTTTAGTAAAATAGAAATTTACAATTGCGATGCTCAAAGCTCCTCTCTCTTTATATTTTAAGAATCCTATGTATAAGACGATAGTTCTATTTACCAAAACAATCATGGATTTAGAGGAGCAATTTACAATTATATTCAAGAATAACAAATAAATAAAAATGATTTTAACTGCTCTTTTTTATATCTTTATACTTTTATTTTTATTTTTTTTTATATTGGTAATCTAATATCAAAATAAAAAATAAATCTGTCCCCTAAGAAAAAAAAATTAAAATCCATAAAAAAGGGACCCCGTTTTGGGTTTAAAAAAACTGTAAATATCAATATTTCAAAAAAAATTTAAAAAATTTTTAAGTAATTTAATTCTAAAAAATTTAGCTTTTAAAATTTTTTAATCCATTATTAGGGATGAAAAAAATAAAATTATAATCTATAAGAATTTAAATGATTGAGAACATAATAGAATACTTAAAACTGAAGTCAAATCTCAGTCATTATAAAGAGTAAGAAATAATTTAATAATGATTTTTTTATGCTTTTTGATTCTTTTTCCTCAAAAATAGAAATTAGTGGTCTTAAGATATATATCTCTAATTGAAGTCTCTATTAATATAAAACTTATTAAAGTTTAATACATCATAAGCAAATATTAAAAATTATTGTTTCTTTAGAGTAGAGCTTTATTATAATTTTATTTACTTTTAGAGCAATTCGCTAATTGCAAGATTAAAATAATCACTCTCATTTCCAAAATTTATTTTAAACGAGACTAAAAAATTCATTTTCTGGTATTTAAACTGAAATAGATATATTGAGATAATTTAGGAATAAAAAATAAAGACTTAAAAAATATTCTGTCAATTAATAAAATTAATAAAAAAATCTTATAATCTAATAACAATTCAGCTGTGAATGGAGGCATAGTCTATATTGATATATATATCGATATATTTAAATTTTAATTAGAAAATATGCATTTCTAACTCTCTATTTTCATATATTTTTTTGTTAATATTCGAAATAAATTGCAATTTATTTGGAATTAAAATAATTTAAATATAACTAAGTTTATTTTAACATTACAATCGATAAAAGCATATTTGATTGCGTAGATTGTTAGTTTTTATCATAAATATGTTTTTCTTATGTTTAGTTTATTGGAAACAAAGCCATTGAGAATGGGGGAGTTGCACAAGGCTCTATGACTGCTATATTAATTTTTGAAAGATGCTCTTTTATAGAAAACTAAGCCAAGTATTCAGCAATCATTTAAGCTTAATTATTAAAAACTATTTTTAGTAAGCTAATTTAATTTTAATCCAGTTAAAAACTCTTAAATCGATATTCTTTTTCTGGAAATCTTAAATTTATGAGTGTAGATTAAGAAATATTTTTAAAGATATAATATATTATGGGGAAAATAAGATTAGATTTATTGGATAAAAAAAGAAAAATATTTTTTTTATTTTCATTATTTACAACAGATAAATTTTACTTGCCTTTTTCCCGTATTTTCACTTAAATTTTTTCTTGCTTCTTTTCAGTCCTTTTTTTCCCTTTTTAAGGATCATGAACAATATTTTTAAATCTTAAAAAGGGCCCACTTTGCTCTTAGGTTCACTTTGGTTCTGCCTCTGATAATTTAAGCTTTGTAAGGGGAAAAGCACCCCATTTTTGTAAAAAATAAACTTGACTCTTTTACTAAGATTCCCTTTTAAGATCCCCCTTGATATTTGAACCATTTCCCCCAAATTTGACATTGCTTTCTTTCCCAAAAAACCAGGGTTAAAGATTGAAATTATTGGTTAGATAGTGTGAATTTAGGGCTAAACCCAAAAAAATTTTATCCCCAAAAATAAGAAAATTTTAAGCCATTAAGTTTTTCTTACTTTAGGTTTTTTTTTCCAGGGATTTTAGAAAAAGATTGAGAGTGCATTTTTTATAGAAAAATTTCTACTATTTGCTTCCCCTGCTTTTTCATTTTTTTTATTTAAGCAAATGAAGGAAATTAAAAAACAATTCAAGAGTTATATTTTTTTGTTTTTAAAAACCCCCTTTTTTAAAATTTTTTTATTATGAAGTATTTTGAAACTGGATAACCTATTTTATTAAAACCCTTAAATTTTAGATTTTTTTAATGTGAAAATTTAAAAAGGGCCCTCTCAAAATTTTTAAAATTTGGGGAAAAAATTTTTAATTTTAAAAGTTAACTAAAATTTTATCCTCAAAAAATAAATACTCCTTTAAATTAATATTCCCCTTAAAACTAGCATTTTTTATTCTATTTTTTATGCCCCAATTTTTAAAATTATTTTTTTAGGATTTTAAATTGACTCTTTAAATTCTTTGGGAGAATTAATTCCATATGCTAAAAATTAGTTTAGATATCTTAAGACGTCATTAGGATTTTATTCACTTATATAATATTTTTTAAAAAAATTGATTTTTTATTTGAAAAGGATTTTAAATTCAAATAATTAATATTTATACTTCAAACTATAAAAAAGGTATGATTAAATTTTACAAAAAATTTTTTAATTTTAAAAAAAATTATTCAAAAGGAAGTTTAATTTTACCCTTTTTTTAAAAGGGGCCAAACCAAGTCCCCTTTATTTTGAGTTTTGAAACATCTTTTTTTTAAAAAAATTTTATTAAATTTTTCCCTTTTTTTTTAAATTTGGGGTTTAAATTAAATTTTTTGCGGAAAAATAAAAACTTTTAGGAATAAATTTAACCCAAAAAAAAATTAAACTTTTTAAAAAATTTTGGAAAATATTCCTTTTTGTTTTTAAATTTTAGGGTTTTTTTTGGGTTTAAATAAGAATTTATACAATTCAAAGTGTCTTTTCGTAATAAAAACTAAAACTTTATCACTGCAAAACAAATGCTCTTAAGAAAAATCTTCAAAAATTTAGAAAAAATATCTACAATTTAATTTTTTAACGGGTTTAGGCTGAAATCAAATGGAGTCTATTCACACAAAAAAATAAAAATAAAATGAATTCTCTAAGGAGCAGAGTTCAAAACCCCATAATATGGATAAGAAAGTGAAAATAAGTTGTGTAAAAATTAATTTCTTTATTTCTCCTTATAATCATGCTAAATTTTAACCCTAAACAGGCAATCTAAAGTCTTCTAGGAAGGTGACCTTGACGTCTGTCTCATATTCTCTGAATTTTATACCTTTAAGTGCTTCCTCTATCTAAGATAACTGAGTGTTAGGTTTCATAGGTTGCTTGATTATTACTTTGTTTACTAACTTTTTCAAAGGTTCTGATACCTTGTCTATCTTACAATGTCTTGTTGCGAATTATATTGCATCATCTTCACTTTCACACTAGTAGTATCCTCTGGTTTCATATCGCATTCAAGTATGATTGCAACTATAGACCAAATGTCCCACTGCACTAAAACCGTTGAGCCAAGTCTGTCTCTATGGGAAGTAGCCTGCAGTTCCTTGCACCGATGCTTCCTCAATGTTTTCTCTTCTTACAACTCTGTTTGAAGTCTATGACAGTTGCTCTGACTAGTTCAAAGTTTATCATGATGTTCTCTGGCTTGAGATCTCTGTGCACGAATTCCCAACTCATGCAACTTCATCACTCCTCTAACGAGGTCAGTGAGAATAGCAGTAAGCTAGTACTTGTTGCGCCTCGTGCTGAGAAATTCTCTTAGTGTGATCTCCCATTTAGGAAGGCGAATGGCGATGTAATCATGATCGATAAGAACACCAGCAAGATGAAGAACGTACTTCAAGTTTTTGTCCCTCGCTTCTCTCAAAAACTGTCAGTTCGTTCGCAACTCAAAACCTCTCTCTTCCTTCTTTTCAAGGTATTCGTAAAGGAAGATCTTGTAAGCATACTCTTCTTTTATGATAGTGTCTCTTCGCTTCGCATCAGCAAGGTGGAGGTATTTTGAACACACTCCTCCAAAGTTACAACTCTCAAGCATGGAGTCTTGCTTTGAGCTAGCTGAAACTTTACTGACACCATACACTAAGGCTTCTGATTCATGAACTCAATCTTCCTCTTCTTCTCCTCTTGCTTCCTCTTTAGTTGAACCTTATCAAGGTATCGTGCTTGCCTCTTAGATGGCACCATCTTTAAAGTTTCTTTATCCTCAATTACGAACTCAGCCATGTGCTTCTTCTCCATGTGTTTCTTGAGGAAAGCAGAGTGAGAGAATGTCTGCTCACAAGTTGAGCAAGGATAGCGACCGTCCACTTTCTAATGCTTCATATAGATCTTAGGTTTGTCTTAATGGAGAGAAAGTTAAAACTTTCTCAAAGACCTTTATCCATTCGTATATACTCCTTGTGGCGACAACTTTGTAAATCTGTTAGTGTATATTGAAGAGTATTAATTGAATGGCGCTAATGTAAAGGCAAGCATTGAAGCTGTGTGAAACAACACAACTCCACAAGTTGGATCTCGTGATCTTATATTAATAGTTACCTCTCTTCAAGTAGTATGCCCACAATTAGGGATTATCATGGTTTAAATCTTAAGATAACTCAGCGGAGGAGATGCTATTTAAAGATAATTAGCTCTTATTTGTAGTCTCTTGAAGAGATATTATTTAAGACTAGACCACTACATTATTCTACACTATTTAATCTTAAGTTATCACCCTTACTTGTGGATTTATTTGACCTACTCAGAGGACTAGGTAATTTTAATCCGCTAATAAAATTAGCAACTACTTTTTTAAAATTAGAATTGTCGAGTGAGGAGCTCAAAAAAGTTGTTCTGTTGTGCATGTGTATTTTTTTTAAGTCCACTAGATTCTTCTGTTCTGATGAAGAAGGCTTGTCACAGTCTCTCATGACGTCATTGGTTGATACCTGTTCCTAGAAATGGTTCTTCTAAATATAAACTTTACTTTTGGAACCATTTCGTGATTACTCCTTAAATTCCTAAAAAATTCTATAGTTCATAAATAAATAAAGAAATTAATTGTTCACAGCTTATTCTATTTTTTTCTGATATTATTTTGGGTTTTGATTGATATTATATATTATAATAAGGTAAAATTATAATAAATTAAAAATTGAACAAATTATCAGAGATCAATTATTTTATTCTAAGTAAAATTCTTTTGATAAAAAATATTTAAAGGACAGAAATAATCTTTTTAATTATCTTTTAAATTTAATTTTAATTTTAGAATATTGTTAAAATTTTTTTATTTTATGATATTTTGAACAACAATTTTTGAAATGACGAATGATAAAAGTTTGCTAAGCGTAGGAAGTTTTATCAAAGCAATTTATTACTTAAATATTCAAAATTAAGAAAATAATTTTTGCAAGAATATATTCTTATAATTAGATCTAATCTCCATAATCAGAACTGTATTTTAATCTAACAGAGCAGTTAAAGGTGGAGCTATTTTTTTAACTGGAGGAAAGTGTCCTTTCAGTTTAAAATTCACAATTCATTATAGAGAATTTTAATTTTAAAACTAAAACTTATAATCATTCCAAAATTCGTTTAAGACTGTAATGGTAAACATATTCTATTTTTCTATAATATTTCTTTATTATATATATTAATTAATTTTTTAAAAGATAAATTTAACTCATTTAAGAGTATATTATGCGGAGATTTCTTATGTGTCTTTAAATTTTTAGCCTCAATATTTATTTTAATATATTTATTCATAAAAAAAGAAATGCAATGCAATAATTAATCAAGCGAGTCTCTTATAATTAAGTAAATTATTTACTATACTTTCTATAAATTATTCAGGTAATATACTATGATTAATCATAAAAGCTTTTTGGGGTCAATTTAAATTTAGCAACTCAAACGTAGGATACCTTAATTATTTATTTTAAAATGGGTTTTCACTGAAGCTAATGTAAACTAAAAAAATTGAGAAAAATGATTTCTTTCTAATTTTTATATTTGGATAATAATAACTAAGCACAGATAGAAGGAGGAGCCATTTATGCAAAATAGTATCTCACCGTTTCAATATTTCAGAGCAATTTTATAAGGAATCAAGCATCATTGTGTGGAGATGACATATTTATATTGTTTAAATTTTATATCAATCCGTTACTCTCAAAGTCAAACTATCTTAATTTCAATTACTGTAGATAATCCAATCGGAAAATAGTCAATTTATGCCCAAGAAACCAACTTAATGATACTAAATTCCAAATTTCAAAATATTTAAGCACTTGATTAGAATTCTTAAGGCGCTGCTATTTTGCTGTTTTATCATATTTTATTTTGAAGTGATTAATGCATTTATAATATTAAACTTTATTAAAGGTGCTTAAGATTAAATGATATGGTTGGAATATCTTTTTTTGCTGGAAGAAAAAATTCTTAAAATTTTCTGAAGTCAATTTAAAAGTTAGTTTTAATAATATAATGTGATTATTCTTTCTCCATCCTAAACAATTGATCTATTCTGTTAAATTTAGCTTTGTATAATTATATCTGATTATTAAAATAGAAAGTAAAAATGTAGGACACGTAATATGGCACCAAATCAGGATTGGCGAGGTGTAGGGAGATCCATCAGCCAATACTCAAAGCCCTTGCTCATTCGTTTACGTGTACTGTAAGTGATCTAGTTAGTAATCCGTTGGTTAGTTGTTTTGTACTTAAAAAGGGAGTTGCTTCGCCCTTAATCCCTTGAAGGTGGTTGCTGCAGCTGTCTGAATGAAAAATGAAGGAGAGTTGTTTTATATATACGATATCTATGGAAAACTACTAAATTTGACAACTTGAAGGCGATCACCTAACTTCATCCATCTTCAATGGTAACAGACTGAAGCTACAGTTTATTTTCCTCAAGCACGTTCTTAGCGTGGACCTAGTCACTTAGAAAGGCTGGCGATGAGGGTGTCCTCGATTTTAACGCAACACACAAATAAAGTATTCGTATCGCATGAGTTTATAGACCCGTTTATCATTTCAATTTCAAAAGCAACTTAATTTAAAGGAATAATTATCATAAATTAAAAGAAATTATTGTTTTAACTATTTTCAGACTTATTTATAACTTTCTTAATGCTTTCACTAAAATAATAAGAACAAAAAATTAACTCTTTGGATTTAAAAATGTATTTTTAATATTATATAAAATATTGGTTAATTTAAAAGTGTCAATAACTGTGGTGTAAATAAAAAATTTTCTTCTAATATAGGTCAAATATGATTAGATGATTGAAATTTGATATCTCAAAATTAACTTTTTTGTAGAGGAAGACACAGCTGAATATATCAAGGTAATTTTAATTAATATTTTTATAAATAAATTAAAGAAAATGAAATTCATGAATTAAGATAAGAAAAGGACCACCGCGCTACCTAAGTGTTATGATATTATAAGTCAAATACGAATAGTTGATCGAGAAATTCAAAATACTTAAAATTAAACTGAAATCAAATACAAGCTGGAATTTAAATGAGCAAGTTAATTAATCGTAATAATAAATAAATGGAGTACGAACTAAAAACATTATCCAAATCGCCTCGTCTGTACAATTCCTCATTTAGGCAGACATTCCCAAACAATGGTCATTAAAACTATGAAATTAGCCAATCAAAAAATGTAAGATCATATTTATCCTTGAATCATTAATGTTTTAGCCAATCAGAAAAGTATTCTAGATTACTCATGCAATTATGATGTCGCAACATTCGTCATGCAATTAAAATACTAAGAGACTTTAAACTGATATATATATGCGCATGCTCATTACTCTCTTTCTAATTCAAACTTGCATTTTCATTTGTGATCTGACTTGTAATTAAGAAACTCAGGACTATTGTCGTTGTATTTGTACTTATTTGTATTTCTCAATCAACTATTCGTATTTCACTTATAGTACTTAAAGCATCCTCTGTAAGTAAACCTTTTCTCACTGATATTTATTATGTGAAATCCAAATATGTTTAGCGCATAATTAAGTCTAAACTTTATCTTAATATAGACTCCTAAAAAGTTTTTCACGCTATCAGAGCTAGAGCAGGAACTTTTGCTTGCTTCAAGGACCCTGTGCATTTTCTAGAGAAATTGACAACTACTGACCTATCACGGATGAAGCAAGAACTATGCGAGTCTAGAAAAAGGTAAGAAATTTGCTATTTAAATAATCTAAGAATAGAGCAACTAAAATGTATGCTATTTACAATAAATATAAGGCCAAACTTAAAGATTACAAAGAAGAAAGCCTAAATAAATATGAAAGTCTCCAAAATAAAATCCCAAATTATTGAAAGTAAATCCCTGCCCAGTACATTCTCAATAAATTGTCTTGTATTTGTTTGAATTAAATCAGCTATCACTGATTCATATTCATCCCATAATTTAAATGCTTTTAATTGCTGTAAAACATTAATTCAACTCAAATAAACAATTGCAGATTTGAGAATCTGTCTGCCTCACAAGGAGGAGCTATTTTTGCAAAAGAAACGGAAGTTAATCTCTAAAATACATTAAACTAAGAACAAAACTACATTGCTATTTATCATTTAACAGCAATTTCTCTAATAATTAATAATTTATGATTAAATTTAATGGTGAATTAGTTCGCATGTTTATCTTGATTCTTTTAACTTAAATTATTTTTTTAATTCTTAGAAGAATAGCTTTTATTATAATAAATTATTTTTTAATTCAAGAAAATTAGCATTGCTAAAAATTTTGCACCTAGAATCTTTTTATTTAGCAGTAACTAAATTCTCTTTCTTAATGTATTTTTAAGTTCAGTGTTATCTTAAATAATGATTTAACTAAAACTTCTTTTAAGATTAAATTCTAATGATAGAAACAATTTACTTAACTTTTTAATATAGAAAAAAAGATTAACATATTTTATTTCAGATCTATTTAATATAACTGCTATGAATTTTTTTAAAAAAGTCTAAACTAAATTATACTTGGATATGAAAATAAAAATAAAGAAAGAGTTCTATCGAAATATAAACTATTAAAAAATTTTTAATTTTTTAAAAAATTATTTTATGATACTTCTTGGTTTAATAGGGAAAAACAATAATTAAAAAAATTGATTTCTACAATAATTCTTAGTTTATAAATTGTCAATCTTACAAAGGAGGATCAGTTTATTTAGATATTATAGAGTCACATTATTTTTTAAAAATCATGTTGACACTATATTTCAGAAATCTAAAACACATTAAATTCTTTTGATAATTTGAAATAGCATTACTTTTTTAAAAATACAAATTTCCCTTTTATTTTTATATCAGTATCTTAAGCAAATCTATTAATTGAGATATAATAAATAAATAAAATATATAATTTGCTAAATCACTTTTCCATTTTGCATAATGCAAGAAACTTCTATTTCAATGGAAATCAATTTTAAGATGGCTAAGCAAAAACTTGGAATGACACCTCCTCTGGCATAGGTGGTGCCTTATACTTGACAGGGTTATCTCAATCAAATCGCTCTAATATCATATTGGCCATAAGTAATTTTTATTTCTTATTTAATATCTATAAATGCTTGATAAAAATAATTGCAAAAGGACTTAGATCTTATTTCATCTTTGTTCTTATTTAGTTTTAAAAAAATAAATATAATTGGGATTGACTTAACAATAAATTATCAATATTCCTAGTCAATAATTTAATAATTCCAAAGCAAAAAATCCTTAAAATTAGGCTTTATAGAAATTTATGAGTAAATTTTTTAAATATATAGTGAGCAAAAATTACTAAAGAAATCAAAAGGTAATTAAATAAATTTATATTTATGATTTACTTAATCTTCATATCTATCAAGCTTTTTATATTCATATATAATGAAAAATTATTCAAGCAAAAATATTTATTGTTGAAAAATGAATTTTATCTAAAATATAATTATACTTTGAAAAGTTTCTATATTGCTTCTCTAGTTAATGTAAATTATTTTTTTTCTTCTCAAATTTTTGATTGGACGAACATAATAAATTTACAAATTGCAAAGCTTCCATAAAAGGAGGAGCAATATTTTGGGATAGCGTAGAACCCCTTTTCCAAATTGATGGAGAAGACAAATTGAGTTATCTTCATGAAGCTAAGATTTAAGGCAAATTTGAGACTATGTTTTTCAATAATACTGCAGGCTTTTATGGGAATGATATAGCTACCTATTATTGAAAAATAGAGAGAAAAATAAAAGAAAATTCAATTAGTTTAATTTTAAATATAAAATTATTTTTGAAACTTTTATATTACTGCATTAATCTTTCAGGATCAAAAATTCAATATATTTTTTATTTTTAGAGGCTTTAACTTTATTTATAATTTCTTTTAAAAATTTTCCATATTTCGTGAAGAAGTTTTATTTTATATTTTTTTATAAAAATTATTTATAGATTTTTTATATAAAATATTTATTTTTTAGTTAAGTGAATAAAATGAATCGTAATCGTTGCAAACGAACGATTAATTGTGAATAAATTATTTAGGTCTTTATGCAAAAAATAGTGACTTATTATGCTATTATTAATTAATTGAGAGCAAGATAGATAATGAAGAAGTAGAACTTGATTGAATTATCACAAAATTAACAGCTAGATTAGTCAGTTTTTGTCAAGATTTGGCTCCCACAAGTCACCCTCTTTTTTATTTTTCCGAGCAAAAATTATAATAAAAATAATTAGATTAAAAGTTAGAATGAAGATGAGAAACAAATAGATGAAGACGCCAAGTTAAAGGAAGGACAGTTTAAAAACAGTAAAAGTTAAAAAATAAAATAGAGATGCTTTAAATAATATTTTCTTAATTTTTGTAGTCAATTCATATTTTACGAATATTTTAATTTCTTTTTCTTAAAATAGATTCAAATTTTCCAATGTTAATAAAACGATATTATGCAAAGTCTAAGACTTATAGGAGGCGATTGTCATTAATTTAGGTTGTTGCAAATATAATCAATTCTTATTTCCAAAAACACGACCGACCCTGAAAGCAAAGTTCCAGGATTTGTCTGGTTGCCAGCTCTGTCCGGATTTAATATTCGGTGCTACCTTCTGAATACCTGCTTGTACAAATACTTCGTCTCCCTTCGCCTTACTTTAGAAATCTGTGGCGACATTTTACTTAGACTGAAGGCCACGCACTCAATCCGCGAAGGTTTTCCTTTGACTGCTTTACTGATTGATTTCGACAGGTCTTCTTATCCACCCAGGATCTTATCGGCTCCCTCACCAAGCCCACGAGGTCTACCTGCTATTCTCGATGTAGTGTTCCAGATTCGAGGGCTCTGTTTAGTATTTCCCTTTCCGATTCTAAATTGTGACCTTCCGCTGTTTTAGAGATACTCTTGAAAGATCCATGCCAGCAAAAGTCCCTTCAACGACGAGCTCTGAGCCACGCCTGCCCTCTCCCAGCCGCAGCATTGTTATTTCTGCTATCATTCGTAGCAAGTAGTTCAGCTTGTTGCTGATCATCTTGATGATCGCATCCAGTTCTTTTTCAAAGTCTTCTAGTACTGAGTGAAGGGGAGGGGCTGAACAATGTGATTTACTTGCCATCAACTTGAACGATTTCTTCAGATTACTCTTATCCACTTCGCCCTCCTGTGGACAACAACGAATCGTCGAAAGCGTAGTTTACTGCCCCGAGCTCTCGCTCGCTTAGCATGTGGTCCTTAATTGACAGAGGCAATTGACTAATTGTCGTTGATTCATCCTCCTCAGCGTCCATTTTGGCATCTAGATCTCGAAGGCTGTTGAGGAAATTGTGAGTTGAAAAGCCGAGAGATTGCCTGTCTGGACACCCTAAGCTTAACTCATGCTTGACTTCTTTCGCCTTCCAGGCTGCTTCGTACACGGCAAGTGCGGATTATCGAACTTCATAGTTGGTATGGCTCTAAGCTCCTGCTTCACCAGACCTCGCATTCTCCTATTTCGGGTAGGTCCTTGAATTTGCATCTCCTAACGCTCAAGCAACTGAACAGCCTCTCTCATATCGAGAAGTAAGCGCCCTTGGTACTCTCGTGATCTGAAGCGCAAGTTGTTGAGTTGGGTCAGGTAGCTGTGAGTAGAATCAGGTAAGTGGCAAAGCATTGAGCATTTCCTGATTTCTATCGTCTCAAGGCCAGGTCGCCTCCGGAGTCCATCAGTTTTAGCATAGCAACGATGTGGCCGAAATGTATCTCTTAGTGTCTAATCTGACAGCCTGCTTCATTAAACCAACGAGCTCAGCCTCAACGGCTTGTAGTCTTCTGCGCTTCTTCAATCTTTGATCTAAACTGAGGCACCGTGGTTTCAGGGGGAGGCAGGGCTTCTTTCCTAGCCATGAGTATTGGAAGCTCGGGGATTTTATTAAGCCGCTGCCTTTGCTCATTCGTTGGTCCATGAATGATGATCTCGTGCTTGTAGAATGGGTTTGAGTCGTCTAAGACGAGGGTGGAGTAGTAGCGGTTGACCTACAGCTGTGCCACTGGGTCCCAGCGCAAGGCTTGGCTATCTGTTTTAAGGTCAGCTTCTTGGATTTTATCATCTCTGCCAATCATGCTTATGGAATCAAGAGTCCCACTTGGCTGAGTAGACTATTCAGATTAGCAGACCTTCTGGTTCGAAAAATAATGACGGAGCTGAAGGAGGGTGGATTGCTTCAACGGGGGCAGGCAGTAAGAGTGTGGTCGGAGCAGCTAAGGTGGCTTGGCGGTTGGCAGCATCTTATAATTGAAAGTGATCGTTAAATAATTAAGAAGGCTGGCGGTTAAAAATTTAAATTTAATCCGGAAGGGGTCGGTGGCGGGGGTTTTGTTTAAAATTTTTAAGGGGTCATCCTATTACATTTTTATTTATTCTTAAAAGGGTCAAAATTTTGCAAGTTTTTTTAAACCCATTAGAATTTTTTAAGCCCTATGAAAAGCAGCTTAAAATTTTTAAAATTTTTTTTAAAATTTTAAAAATTTTTAAATTTTTAATCAAAAATATTATTAAAATAAAAATTTAAAATTTTTTATAACCAATAAAAAAAAATGAAGTTATCAGTAACTAATCGCGCTAATCTTATAGAATTGAAAGATAACCTACTTTATTTAAAATTCAGAAGCGGGCTCTCTTCCAGAAATTAAAATAGCTATTCTTGACATCTATGATCAAATTTATTAAAAAAATTTTATAAACTTTAATGAAATTGTTTCATCCGACAACTCAAGCAGAGCTACTCTCTCCGTTAATCAAATTTAAATTAATAATTTAAAAAATAATAAACTCCTCTCATTTTAATAAATTAATCATGATTCACAGGGGGAACAATTTCCACCTATTGTGGAGGGCAACAGTTAGTTTGTTTCACAAGAAGGAATAATTACAATTTAAGATGTCATATTTTACTCCAAGCCAGATCAAAATCACACTATCTACCTTACACTTGACACCATTGACGTTGAAAAGGCTTCTATAAATAAAGCATTAGAATCAAATATTTTATTATTTTTAATTTAAATGAATATTAATTGAGCTTCGAGTATTCAAATGATGTCTAAGATACAATCAGACAATTTAGATATCAATTTATTGATAGAGCTTAATCCATGCAAAATTGGAGAGCAGTTTACTCTTTTTATTTTTAACTATAAAAATCACTTAATTTATAACAATACTATGATTTAAAAGAATAGGTTAAATACATTAGAAAATTATTTTTTATTTTGAGGTGCAAGATAAAAGTTCAAAAGAACTTGCACTTATTATGATATTTATTGTCTTGCTTAAAAACTTTGAGATTTTATATTAGATAAATCCTTATTGATTTTTAAAATAATCAACTTTATTATCAAAATATCGCAAGAAAATTAATAAATATTTTTTAAAAATAATTTCTATAAAAAATAAAGTTTTTCCTTCTCTCCCATTTTTAAATTGTCCATTTAATTTCTTTTTAGAATTTGATTAATTTAAAATTATAATTTTGTTTTTGGTATTCAATGTAATTATTTTCTTTCTTTGCTTTTTTCTTCGCAATGAAGATAGCTCCATTCCTTATTATTAATTTGTAAATTAATAATTTTTGTCGATAGTGTTTTCAATATTATCTAGTACCTTAAAAAAATAATTATCTTTCTGGTAAATGCGAATTGTGCGCTCCTGGAACTTATAGTTTCATAAAGTAAACAACAGTGGGAACATGCAGTCTATGTCCAGAAGGAGCTGTGTGCTTAGGTGGCGATCAAATTGGTCCCAAACCAGGCTACTGGAGATTCAGTATAATACAATACCAAATTAATTCAAAAATTATATGATGGCTTAAATAAGATATCATTTTTTGTTAAAAATAATGAATGATAAAGATATAATATTTAACTAAGCTTTACAATAAATAATGATTATAAATTTATTTGCATAATAATATGTCAACATACTTCTAAAAATGCCCGTACCCCGAATCATGTCTGGGTGTGAATAGCCCTAATTCATTTACTACTGGAGAGTGCAGATAAGGATATTATGGAACTTTGTGCTCTAATTGCCAACATGGATTTTATAAGAATTATTAAGGCTTATGCCTTTAATGTGAAGATAAAGTCCTCGTAAGATTTAGAATCCTTTTTTCAATACTATATTAAATTTTTCAATAGTGGGTTTTATCTTGGTAATTCTAATCATTGTGAGGAATAATTTTGATGGACATAATTAGCACGATGATTTAAAAAACGCTTACATCAAAATTTTATTAAACACCTTTATGCTTTTGGCCATTTCATTCAGTATTCCTAATTTATGGCCAAAGGCTTAATTTTTTAAATAATTATAAATATTAGGAGTAATAATACACCTCATTATAATTATTTTTCTTTTTATAAAAAATTAGTTAACTTTAAATTGAGAATTTAAAGTTAACTAAAACACAGTATTTATTTAAATTATTGTGTTATATTATAGAAGGCTATAGAGCAATTAGGAAATGGGCTGTTTAATGCTGGAACATTTGGCTTATAACATCTCAATTTTTATTGCGCTTGGAATTATCAAACATCCTCCTCCTTCGAGGAACCATCGAACTATACAAAAAAGTTATTATTTCTACAGGATTAAATGATGGTATTATCCTATAAAACAATTATCAATTATTTTTAAAATCTAACTTTAAATATGATAATTAGAGACTTAGTTTTGCTTCAAGGATAAAAAATGAAAATTTATAAAAAATCTTAAATTTGAGCTAAAACTCTCTCCAATAAATTATCTCTTATGATTCTTAATGAATAAAATAGTTGAGGAAAATATGAGTAGTTTCTAAAGTTAATTGAATACAATTATATCTTCCTATTAGAATTATTTATTATTTTCGATAATCCAATATCCCTTTACAAGGAAATTATTTAGATGTCTAATATAATATATCTAATAATTTTAATGCTACAAGTAATATTTACAATCACTCCAGTGCTACTTTTAGGAATACCTATCTTAATGTGGGTAGCTATGAAAGCTTTGAAAAAGCGTCAGACAATAAGTTATATAGCGTGCTCTATACTTTCCATTACAAATATCTTAACACCCTAATTAGCAATTTACATCTTGCCTTGGTTCTAATTTAAGTCTGTAGCAAAAGAAAGAAGACTCTAAGTAGATTTAGATTTCACTTATTTTGGTAATGATCACTTACAAATCTTGAATTAAAATATCTTACCAGCTATTCTACTTTGGTTGATTGCTCTTCCCTCAATTATATTTGTTAATTTGATAAAATAATTTAATTGGTTTAATTGATTTTTAATTACTTATTGTTTAGTTGAAAATTTGATATTTATTCTAATTCAGTTTATATCTATAACTGTTATTTTAACATATTGATGGGCTACTCAATAAAATGGAGCAAAGATTCTTCCATATTTGAGCTGATTTAGCACATTTTTAAAAGATTGAAAAAAATATTAATTTCCTTTAAATTTTAAACACAAAAATAGCAATCTAAAATTAATTATGTATACTTGCTTAGTAAAATATAGAAAGAAAATCAATAATTACTCTATAAAAGCAAGATTTGGTGTCCTTTTTACAGGATACAAGAGCAATCTATATTTTACAGATACAATCATCTACATGAGAACCTTGCTCTTGCTTATTTTAATTGCTTTATCTACTCAGTCAGGCCCCATTGATAAAAACATCATAGATATAATATGATAATTGTTTAGTCTCTCTCGATCTCTCTGATTTATCTTGTGTAAGCTTTAGAAGTATATTTAACTTTATAGGAACTTTTTCATTACGAAGAAGACTCGACCTTACCTTGCAAGGACTTTGAATTTATTAGACTTGAGCTCGATATGGTTGCAGATATTAATTTTGCAGTGTGGTGTCTTCTTCTCGTCAGATGCTGATCCTGATTGGATAGATCAGAATCCAGACAGTTCAATTGGTAGAACTGACATATCTAAAGATTTTGAAGAGATACTTACAGTAACCATTATTCTAGCTATAACCGCCTTTTTCTGTGCGTGGCTTTTCCTCTTTCTCCGATACTTGAGAAGGTATCACCTCCTAAATTTAATTTAAACTTGTTAAATAAATTATATACGAGTATCTTTTTGTAAACAATTTATATTTCTAGAATAAAATCACTCAATATTTATAAGTAGAGCTACGAAAACAAAATATTACAAGTAAAAACACTGTATTGATGAATTAATTGGTCCTGTTTTTATAAAATCATTCAAGCATATAATTTTTTATTCACTATGCTGTTATTATTGTTTAAACAGCAACTTCTATAGAGAAGATTGATTTTTTATTTATCCAATTAGAAATGCAAATAGTCAAGCCTTATAGAATTGCAGGAAACTGATACAGTATTTTCGATTTAACAGTGACTCTGCTTTTATTAAAAATAAATAAAAGATTATAAATATTATCTTACTTTTTAAAATACGTTTCTAATGTTAACTTTATGGTTCAGTGCATATAGCTTTTAATCTTATTTTTTCATTGTTGCTTGAACATTCCTTTTATATTATAATTATGTTAAATTAAAGAAGTTATTTTAGCTCCTCAGGTAGAGTAAAGTCTATCTTCGAGTTTGTTGCTGCGATCCCATTAGAAAAACAGTGAGTCTCAAAATATCTCAATAAGAAATTTCACATGAACAGATGAGTGAAAACTATTATACACTCGTAGAAATTTACTAAAAGCATATAGAGACAGAAAATTCTAGGTGAATGAGTTAGCAATTCAATCTCAATAAAAATGTAATTTATAGAAAAATAAAATTTGGTAACCAAGAAGAGGTTTACTTGTTTAGGTAAATGTGTAAAGAATATTCAGTGACAAGAGTTATTTTTCTTCTATTTTTATTTTTATGATAATAGTACGATTTTCAAACTAGTACTGAATAAGTGCTGGTTTTTAAATTGATTATTAATTATATTCCTAAAATTTTACTTTACTTTACTTTATTTTTCGTGCCTTAAGTTCTTAGTTTAATTTCTGCTCTTCAAAGAAAATTTCTTAGCTATATTTATTTCACTCTTAATAAGCTGATGTAAGAGATCTTGATTAAATTGTTTTGATAGCCATTTTAATCTTACTTTTATTAATCATAGGCTGCTGCATATATAAGAAGACTTAAATATTACAATGATTATCACGAATTTGCATCGCACTAATTTATCAAAGTTAATTTTTATTTCAACTACAATAATTAATATTCTCTGAGCCTAAAAAACATTATATTTTATTTTAGATTAGAGAAATAATTTTTGTACTTATTAAATTAAGTGAATTCAAACTCTTGCTGTTTATTTTAAGAAAGAAAGAATCCAATAATATCTGAGTCATAAATTGTCGCAAGACGATTAAGGTTACTAAAACCAAGAGAATGGAGTTGACTCTTACCCACAAGATATAGCAAATGGCATTATAAATCAAATGAATATATCTAAGAAGTAGCAATCTCCCGAAAGTAGAGCATAAGATTAAAACAATTACTAACTAAAAACTTTCGCATGAAGAGTTTATCAAATTATAATTGAAGCAACCTTCAGAGATTGCTTTAAAAATGTTATGACTTTATATATGCATTAAAGAGATATAAATATGTTTTCGTTTAAATAAGAAATTTTATAAGGAGTCATTTAGAATATAAAAACCATAATTCAATCGCACAATGAAAATGGAATCTGAGAATTATTTAATTAAAAAATGTGAAATTTAAAATGAAAAGAAAATTAAATGTAAGAAAAGAAAGATTATGAGATAATGATAGTGATGAGTGATTAATTTAATATCATTTATCAGCCCCAATTTTACATTACTTGATAGAAACCCCTTTTTTACTACAAGTAAGAGAGTTCTTCTTTACTGAGATGAGATAGCAATTTTTTGGTGCATGAATTAAGTTCTTCATCTTAATGGAGGATTTCTTAAATACTTGAAATAACAATTATGTAAATTGAATTTTTATAAGAAATGTTTTAGCAATACTTTGGCCTCCATGGAGCACTTACAGTAGTCTCTCTTATCATAGAAAGAGCCAGTTTTCAGCAATAACTTCATCGCAAAAGTTATTGAGAGCGCCATTAAGCATACTTCAGAATGGAGTAGCAGCTCTTCCATCGATAGTTTCCTTATTAGTTGACTGTAGCAAGCGTCTATTATTGAAATTATATAACCAAAAAATAGTGAGTCGAGACAAGCTTGCTATATAGTTCGATGAGCCTTCTTTCTCTTAGTTTTAAAAGTATTCAGGATTTATTTTTTAAATATAAATTTTACACTTCTATAAAAATATATATATAAGAGGAATATTGAGATTTAATTTATAAGGCACTATTTAAATGATCTATATTTTTTTAATTTTAAAATGCAGAATAAAATAAATGAATTTTGGCTTTAATATCTAATTTTAATAATGGCAGGATTTATCATTTAGAATACTATTATAAAATACTTTATTTATCCGATCTTAAAGAAGCTCATAATAAATTGCTAGTATTAGAAAGATGAAATTAAAATATGATTTAAATTTTGACTTTTAATAAATTTAATTAATTTTTTATTTATTTATTGCAAATAATATTACAATATTTAAAAAAATTTTTTTAAATTAAATTTGTTGAAATAAATAAATTCTTTATTATTTTAAAAATCTCATTTAAAATATTCTATGAAATGAATCGACCAATTAAGTCTATAAATTTATAATTAAGTAATTAATTCTTATCAAAAATAAAAAAAAGGTCAAGCTCCCATCTTAATAATAAAGATTTTATAACTTTTTATTTTTATGAATCTAGTTCAAATAAATTTTCTGATTATTTTTATTTGTGATTAATAGACTAAAGTTAAAATAAGATTAGAGTTAGATAATTAATCAAGTGCGAATAAAATTGAAATCATTGTAGCTAAAATAATTAAAATAAGCTTCTACATGCAAACACGAAAATAATAATATACTATCCCAATTCTTCAATTAGCCATAGTATTATCAACATTCTTAGAATACTAAACTTACGATATCCAAATAAGAGATTAAGTCATTGATTTGCAGTATCAATCAAATTAAATTTTTTATAACAGGCTTATTGTCATTAAAAACTATAACTTAGTCAAAAATAAAATATAATTTCTTGAATCTAAAAGAAAGAATTTGATTTTTTATAGGCTATCAGATAATTTGATGTTTTATGAGGGCTGTCAGTGAATTAAATATCACAGTGTAAGAGTTTCAAATATATTTAAACATTGAACACTTTTAATTAACTTTTTAACTAAATATTAATTAAATAATAAAAAATTCAAAGAGTCATTGTTCAATTATAATCTAAATTTTAATTAAAATTACTTTCTTCTGGCTTTAATATAGGGAAAAAAGTATTCATTTGTTTTGGAAACAAAAGTTTACTTAAATTATTTCCTGATTTTTGTTGTCTCAAATTAAAGATATCTCTTCTTTGTAATTTAAATTCTATATATTTGAGTTCTCTCTCCGATTAAGGTTAAGTACTGTTTAGTGAATCACAAGATAGTAAGATCCTAATAAATAATACAACTTTCGATTGCCAAGGTGCAAATTTAGCATTTTAAAAGCCCTTGATCTAGGTTTTATTTAAATTAATTATTTAATTAAAATATCTTGAGTTGATTTTATAATCAAAGATATAATATAAAATGAGAAATTTCTTTTTAAAGGTCAATAACTCATTTGAATTCCTACTATTAAGGAGAAAACCTTTTTTGGAAAATTTGGTATAAATTACCTTTTAAAGACTTAAATAAATTAATTTTAGTGATAAATAATACTACTTTCAAGAATTGTAATTGGCCTTCATAAGATAAAGCATTTATAATTCTTGAAAACTCAAATGTATTGATTAAAAATTCTTTTTAAAATTAAAAATATTTCCTAAAATAATTTACATGAAGACAATGATTTAATTTATATCCATTAATTGGGGAGTTATTCTCTAGTTTTAATGATTTGTATTGAAAAATAGAAATTATTTCGTGAAATTTAATATAATTATTAAACACATTAATGAACGTCATTATTTTTAGTCTTGATGTCCCTGTGTACGATTCCATTTTATTTTCTGTTTTGAATTAATTTAAATTTGAATTCAAAATATATATTATATTTATTTTATCAAAATCATATCAAGATGGGTATCAATGGAAAACCCATGAAAAAAGTAGGAAGTTTTTGTCCTGCTGACTTTGACTGATTCTTAAATTTTCTGGCATGACCTAAAAAATAGTTTGATTTGTTTTCAAATGGAGGTGCCAAGCAAAAATAATTTTTTCATTTTAAATAATTAAGAAAAATACCAAGGATTAAGTCCATTTTTAATTCTCTAAAAAACTATTTCAAAATCATTCATTTTTGGCAAATTAACCTCAATTCTTCTATCTCCTTTACAAACTGTTTATAATTGAGATATTCTTAGAGAATTTTTGGAATAAACTGATAAATTTAAATTTTCCTAAATAAGTTCTATTTTTACTTTATTATAATGTTTTGAATGGTTAAATTTAGATTTATTGAATAGTGGTGATGAATTGCGTATTCTAAAACATTACTGTGGCAGACGGTAGTATACTTTTTGCCCTAAATACATAACTTTCACTCTCTAAAAATTATAGTATAAAATACATGAATTAAGTACGATCACCAATTTTATTATAAACATTTTAATATGAAAACCACCCTTCCTAATCTTTTCCTGAATTTTAAATTCAAATTTTATTTTATCATTGATAATTTGCTTAATTTTTCACTCTAACCATGGTTTATATTTTATTTGTAATATAACTCAAAACAGCTAGCTTAAATTCATTTCACTAAAATTTAATTGCAGTTTTATACCTTAATTTGATAAATGGCTTTTCCAAAAATGTTTCCTTCAATTTATTTGATTAAATTTTCTTCATTATTTTTATCAATCATTCAGATATTAATTTAATTTACTTTAATTTATCAGCGATAAAATTTACGAATTATAGTAGTTCACCACCTCATTTTAACAAGCCAACTTGGTGAGCACTACATCTCAAATATTTCTTAATTTTATAAAATTTTAGAATATATAACGATTTTTCGAATTAAAAAACATCCGTAATAAACGAATTAAATATTTTAACCTTATTATAGATGAATGGAAAATTATATTTTATTTATGAATATTTCTGATTTAGAATGGGCAATTCTAGGATAATGACTCATTGTACAATATAATTGGAAGTTAGCGAGTGGTTTAATGCAACAATTGTACATCAGCATCCATTTAAATATTATGTTTAATATTTCTGGAGTCTTTTTCAATCATACTTCCTTTTCAGTAACAGAAGAAGACTCTTTGTTAATATTCAATGATTTACAGTAGACCTTACTAATTGAGTTAGTTATTGCTAATCTCTCAGCAGTCAATACAAACCTAAACCTTCTAAAAATCAGCTCTTCTAATTAAAATACTGCAGTTTCATCTTCTATTAGCCTTTTTAATATTACTATAAGAGATAATGGACAATACTTCGAATATGGATTATTATATATGCAAACTAGAGATAAAGTTAAATCTATTTTTATGAAAGGCATTCGCCTTTTCAAGATCAATTTTATTTATCATTTAAATTTAAAACTATATATTTCTTCCATTTATATTATTCTTAAATAAATTCAATTAGTTAATTAGAAAATTAATATAGGACTTATGACTTGGCATAAAGTAGTTTTAGCTAAGGGAGAAAGATTAGTGGGTCGCCATCAAATCACCTAAGGAGCAGCAAACACTAGAGAAAATTTAATTTGGTAATCCATGTGTGAGCTCTCCTTGTTAGAAAAATGAGAGTTGATAAATCCCAAAATTTTGAAGAACAGTAGTAATTTTCAATCAGTCTATTTAATCAAAATGCAGACTTATCTATTAAAAAATGATTCTTGAATTTCTAAATCATTAAAATCTGTTTCTAAATAGGCTCTTAATATTTTTAATAAAAAAAATTTGATAAAGTTAGTATTTTTTTAATAAATTAAAATATAAGAGCATGTATATAGTGAAATTCATTTAGATTGGTGAAGCGGAATTAATATAATTAGGCTAGATAAATATTTATTCTCACGAACCGGAAATAAAGTCAAGAATTATCAGCGACTATAAAACAGGCTTGATTAATATTTATTTCATAACATTTAAATAAAATTAATTAATCTCTCATTTTCATTCACTGAAAAATATTTAATCAATGCATTAAAATGACCACATGGTAAGAAATGAAATCTATTAAAGTATAGATTAATTATTTTCCATAATATAAGTGGGTATGAGACTTTGGAAATAAATGATTTCAATCTCAGTTGCAATAAAAATTATCTTTCGTTTTAACAGGTGTAGTAAATATATAATCCGATTTTGGTCCAGAATCTTATTTACAATCCGATATTCAGAATTTAAGGTCTTGACGTCATTCAAAGTGAGGATTCTTCGTCATGTGAATTTTCAGTCCCTGATAGATCTTGGATTGGATATTGTAAATTCAATAAGCTCTCCTTAATGAACTTATAGATAAGTAACTGTTATAATTTCGAAGGAGAAGCTTAAGTTTTAGATTGCATAAATTGCTAAAATGTTAGCATTTAAGATTCTTAATTTTCTGGAATTTCGAAATAATTAAAATATGAGGGAGCTAAATCAGGATTAAAATATATTCACAAGTAAAATTTATTTGGATTGTTTTTGCTTGATGTTAGCACTCTTATGATTTCGTTTTAGAGATGCCTTTTTGAAAATATAATCACTGAGGGAAATATGCTTCTAGAAATATAATAAAAGAAAGGGCTAATTGAAGTTACCCATTCTCAATTTTAAAATATCCACTCTTTCTTGAAAGAAGGTGGAATCTCATAATTTTAAAAATACAAGATAAATAATTAAAATTTAAAGATATTAAATTCTCAAATTTTTAAGCTTGAACATCTTGGGATTAATAAGACTTTATATTATAAATTTTTAATAAGGCCATTATCTTTTAATTAACAATCTTTATCTTGCCCAATTTTATTTTCTAGCTATACTTATGCTGATCTAAGCATATATCATATATTAATTCTAGAAGTTATATTGACGAGGCTTGATATGAGTTTTGTTAGGATCAACTCTAAAATAACAGGCCAAATTTTTTTCACTTAATAGAACTATTTACTTTTAATAAAAGATTGCTTAATAATTTTTTTGCAACAAATAGAGTAATTTTATTATTTAGAACACATTTTAAGCTACCATTAGAACAAATAAAATATTTAGTAAGCACTTTTCGCAAAAAATTTGGACAAAATTATTTAAAAAAATTAGCAGATTATGCACTTTTGTTTAAATAAAGATAAGAGAAAAAAATTATGAGCTATAGAAAATATTTTTTTATAAATTTTGTTCATAATTAAAGAAAAAATAATTATTTTTAATTTTAATTATATGGAAAATCAGATATTCACTTTAAACTTTATTATTTCATATTTATTATTTTTTTATTCAGGTTGAGTTATAAAATAATAAATTTAAAGAATCTTAAAATCTACTCTACAAATTTCAATGTACGCTAAATAGCAAATTATAGAACAAGGACATGATGATAATTTTAGAATTAAGAAGAAAATTCAAATGTATTTTTGAGATAAAAATTTATTACTATAAACTCACAGGAATTACAAAATCATACTTGATGAAGAAAGGAAAGGTTTTTCATTTATTAAATCGATTGGAAAGGATTCTTTAGCAATTAATTTCTAAAAAGAAGATATAATTTTGTGAAGAATTAGGTCTCATTACTAACTTTCTATGGTGATTATATCAATCTGATTTTTTTCTCAGTTAAGCACTCTCAATTAAAAGGAGTTCTATTTTTTTCTAGAAAAAGGAAAAATATAATTATTTCTTTCAGGATATGATCAAGTAAAACTTGAAATAAGAGTTTTTTATACAATAAATATTCTGAGGCTTGCTATTCTAAAATTATAAACCAAATAAATTGGAACCTAGAACAATAAATTTAGAGATATCTGAATTTTTTTCTCAATTCATGAGCTAAAATTCTAATTTTTTACCAATTATTTTTTAATTTGCTTAGAGTATAAGTTAAACTTAGTCGGTGAGTGAAAAGAAACTAAGACAATAATGGACCTTTTTTATGAGATCTTTCTTATTTTAACTTATTATATTTGTAATTTTGTTTTTTTTTTTTTATCTATCTTCATTGCTAACTTCTTCTATTAAACGAGTTCAACCTCATAATAGTAAATTTTTAGCTAATAAAAGAAGAGAATAAAAGAAAAATTGAAAAGGTTTTCATAAAAGCTCATGAAGCGAATTTTGATGTTCACTTCATCCAGTTATAAAACACTAAAAACAAGAATAAGATTATTTAATTTTTGAACATATAAAATTCATCCCTTTGTTATTTATAATATTTTTAATTCTTACAGATAAAGCTTTATAAATATTTTCTTAAATATTTTTAGATCATGATGTCCGACTTCTAATTCTAAACACCACTTTCTTTATTAAATTCATAATTTTAAAACAATTTCAAAATTATTTTACTTAGCTTTTCTGATTTTATGGATAATTTTACCTAGTTTATAAATTAAAATTTTAAAATAATTTTAATGAGGAGATTTGCTACAATTTAATTATTTTAAAATATTATTCTTTAATTATTAAATCTTATTTTCTAAAATATAAGTTCAATTGCTCATGGAGCAATAATTCAACAAAATTTATGATAAAATCAAGAAATTTTAAATTTTAAAAATAAAAACAATTTCTGATATTTTATAATTTATTTAAAACAATTTTTTAAGCGGTAATTATAACTTGGATATTTCCCCATAATGTTTTATTCAAAAAGATTTAATTTTAACAATAAAAAATTCATTTCATCTCTTTGAGAATAGTTAAATTAATCAATTATCTAATTTTAAAATAAGTTTAATTTTATTTATGATTAATTCTGTTTTATCCTTTTCACATAAAACAATTGTCGATTTAGGACAGCTACTTCTACAACATCACTACTGATGGGTCTGGGGCTATTCTGAAAATGGAAGGCATGGCATTCTACCAACATGACCTCACTAATATAACTGTGCGCCAATCATTTGCCTACAATGGCGCAGTTATAGACATCGGATTCACATTTTCACCTTTCATAATGCAGCAACTTGACATTCAATGCTTCACACCAGATTCTATACTTATCTAAAACCCTCAAGCTAACTAAAATATGTTTTCAAGGGTGCCAGGTCCCTTCTTAAAGTTTGGAGAAAAGGAAGTAAACTTCAGCCATTTATTAAGAGTAAGCTATTTAAATAAGTAAATTTAATTCAATAATGATATTCTTAAAATTATTTTTTTAAAATTACTACAATTTTTGAGTGAGTTCTTAAAATTCATAAAATAGTTAGAACAAAAATATTCAATTTGTTGAAAATTTCGGCATGATTTAAATCTATTTTATTATTTAGTAAGTGACTTTATATAGAATAAATATTGTTAAACTAAAAAGAAAAGAATTATAACTAAGTTGATTCATTTAGGGAAAAAGTATTGATAAGATCCATATTAATAATAGAAATATGCCTGTTTTTATTCAGGCATTTAAATCATACAATAAAAAAATTGCAACTTAATTTAGTTTTATTTTATAAGATTTCTAGCACATCTAATATTATTTACTTTCAAATCTCAATTCTTGTTGCATTTATTACTTTTTTCATGATATATTTGCCTTGCAGAAATATTTTAATTAGTCATTTTTTTAATTATGATTATTAAAGTTTAAGAGATAAGTCTCGTTTCGGATGGAAATCTTATACTTTGAGAACATCCCTTGTAGATTCTAGATTTGAAAATTGCATATCATTTGAACTGGGAGGGGCAATCTAGATCTTAGATTGGGATATATTTACGATATTCTAAGGATTTAATTATTTTCATTGCAGAATAAATATTTCAATGAAATATAAAAATATATAGTTGAAAGCAGTTAGCATTGAAATGCGTATTTTTAGTAATTTTATAAATTCTTTAAACATGATATTTCATTTGATCATAATAATTATCTATTCAGCTCCGATTTTTCACTACTGGCTAGGAAGCATGCTTCTACAGTAAATAGCCACTGTTTTTAGCCTTTTTAATGAACTTTAGAGAAGAAGGTTCAAAACCATCCATGTAATTAGCATTTTGCAAGAACGTTCCCTATAATTGTGGATTTAATAAATCAGTAAAATTAACTTTTTATCATAATTTTTATAGCAATACTAAGGTGACAAGGAGCGCTTACAGTACCACACTAACTCAGATGAAAAGATCTTCGTCCTCGTTCGTCCATGCCTGACATAAGGAAACCGAAAACTTTTTGAAAAATCGGGGTTGAACGTATGAATAATTGAATAAATTCACGACATACAATTTAAAATCTCTTCATTATGAAATTTAACATTTTAAAGTAATTTTCATTATCTTTTTGTTGCCTTAGAACTCTATCATAAATATAGAGAGGTAATTTTGACATAAATACTCATTTATGTAATATTGATTCATTATATGAAATCTTTTAAGCTCGGAAGGTTTTATCTCTTAATAAAAATTTCAATTATAGAGTTAAATATAATAAATTATTGATTATTTATTAGAATATTTTTGCGATATTGAACTCTACCTTTATCAATAATTCTGCGTATATTGCTATCAATTAATCAAAGCAGAATAATTAAAATCTATTAGAAAATAAGAGAGCCATAGTATATAGAAACTATTATATACTCCAGAGTGTAAATAAGGATAGATACTTTTCATTTGAAAAATTTGTTTTTCAGATAATCTTATTTATTACAGGTTCGCAATCAATAAAATGCTAATGCAATATTTATTATTGCATTCCAGATATACAGAGATGCCTTTCATCTTGTGTTATTTTTTTCTGATAAAGATTTTATCAGATCTAAAAATCTAATTATCAAATATTTCTGTTCATAAACAAAAAATAATTTATTTATTTGCAATTCTTTATGTTGAAAGATTTAGCAAATCACGATTGATTGCTTATAAACGTAAGACATTACACAATAAAGATAGTTATTCTAAAATTATTCCATTTGGTTTAAATAGTTCATCATCTATTTATTTTGAATTATTTAAAGATTTAGATTTAAATAATTTTCATTTAATTTTACTTTCAATATCAAAATTATATAGCAAAATATTTTTATTAAAAATTTGCTAGTCTTACATTAAAAATTTTAATTTGCAGAATTTAATAGATGAGTATTATTAAAAAATAATTAATGATGCTTTACTTTTTATTGTATATAAGCTGAGATCCATAAATCTTTAATTATTTTAATATTGGAGGAGCGATTGGTACTTACAAAACAGATTTGAATATATAAGACTGTACTTTTAAAGATAATAGTGCAGTATAAATAAAAAAAAGTAATTGGAGGAGCCATTCAAATATTTTATTTTTAATTTCTTGTTAAAATTTTTTTTTATTTGTCTATTTTCCTTTTATGAAATTTTGATTAATTTCAAAAATAAGAAAAAATCTCCTTTTTTGAATAATAGAAATAATATATAGAAAACTTGAAAGAATTATTTCTTAATTTTCCAAAACGCATAAATTTAAGACTCCTATAAACTTTAATGCTTTTGAAATGCATTCTTTGAATTTATCTCCAAGAATGTTTATTATATTTTTTTTATAATAAGATCTACTACGTACATAATTTTTTTTTAATTATTTTCAAGTTTGAAATCCTCAGTATATTTTGTTAATTTAAATTAAGTTTTAAGAGGCAATAATTTATATAAGAAGTGTTGAAATACCCTTAATTATAAGTTTAATCTTTCAATTTAATATTTCTTCTTTTGATGAGGTGACTTTCCTGCTCAATAAAACATTATAATGAAAAATGGAGATTAAAGAATTTTAAATATCTCTCTTGTCTGATTATTACTGCTTCGCTTAAGTATATGGTTTGAAGTCAGGAAGGAATCAAACAGATATAATTACAATGACTTTTACAAAAATTACCCAATAATTCATAGATCATAAATTCGAAAATTATTTGACAAGAAAAAGGCTTCCCTATTTTATGCAAGTAGATTTAGGAAAAAAATTATCAACATTAATTAAATAAAATAAGAAGTAAATTTTGTTGTTGTCATTTTAGTTCAATTATTCTGGCTTAATAATTTATCATCTCGTAATTGTATAATTAATTTATGAATATCTAGCTTGCTAAGATAAAAAAAATAATGGAAAATAATTTTTTTTAAATTAAATATTTTAACACATTTCTTGTTTGGATATAAAATATAAATGGCTTGAAAATTTGACACCCACTTTTCTTTGAAATAAATTTAAAGGAGTTTTTAAATAATTTGGATTGGTATGGTTTTCTTAAGGTTTATGTCTTATGTTTCTTTCTCAGAAGGCATCGATAACTATGCTTTGGTGTCTGGAGGATTTGAAGCTAGTATCACTTTTTACGCGCTGACTACATTATATTATTGTTAATTTTGTTTTTAATGTGTTTTCAGTCTTTAAAAAATATTAATTGTTGAAATTAAATAAAAACATATTTTATGTAATTGATAATCCAAATTATCAAATTAGCTTCAATAAAAATCCTGACTTCTATCATCGGTTTACTAGCTAAAGGGAAGTTGGGATATCTGACATATGCTTGTATTTATTTTTATTGAATTTCAGATTCTAATATTCGTCAATATCATTTGAGTAATATATTATGATATTAAAATTTTTATTAAAAAAAAATATTATAAAATAGTCTAAAAAACAAATTATTCACAAGCTTTTTCAATTTATTTTATCTTAATATTCATTAAAACAATAAGTTAATTAGTAATTTCATAATAATTAACTTTAATATAAAATCTATCGAACCAATAATATTTTTTATGATTAAATAGACAATCTTAGAACAATTTATGGGCTTATTTTTATAGTCTTGAAAAGATGCTAATTAAATTTTAAAGTTAGATTTATCGTTTAATTTAAAATTAATTCAATTTTATTAGTTTCTATCGATAGACAACTTCATTTTTACAGAGATAGAAATATACTACGTTTATTATTTAATTTTTTTGAAATTTAAAAAGTAAAATTAATGTTGCAAATATTTTTATCATTTTAAAATTATAATTTGAATAATTTAAATCTATTTCAACTTATAAATATTTGATATAAGGAGAAAGATGAGTAAATAAATTATATTTTATGAATTGTTCTTTTTTCATCACTCTAATTAAATAATTTTTGGGAATTAAGAAAAACAAAAATACAATAATTTAACTCCAAATGAAATGCAGCTACTTTATATTATTAATTTAAAAGCTATAGTCTAAACCGTTGATGTGACACCAAAGTCGCTTGTAAAAAGTTTGCAAATTAAACTGCTATTTTTCAATGATCTTGCTGAGAACAATTATTTCTAGAGAATAATGTGGAGATATATCATGGTAAAAAAAAGAGGTTTCGATGATGTTGGCATAAAAGCACTTCATAAAGATATTCAGTAAACACTACTGGATTTATAATTTAGTTCCACTCCTAAACTGCTACAGAGGAGAAGAGTCAGATCGAAGGACATTTAATCAACTTCGCAGTTTGAAGCTGATCACCAAATGCAAAAGCTCTGATACAGATGAAAGCTCTCAGATTTTCCTAAAATAGTCCAGGTTAGTTATTTAGTTTGTTTACATGAGATGCAGTGCTGGATTATTGCGTTGGCTGTTCAAATCATCATTTTTTAATTTATAAAAGGCCATTTTATTTTATATCCTTTCAAATATTTTAATAGATAATCAAAGTAATTATTTTGTAGTTTAGTCTTACAAATTCAGTATTAACAAATAATCAATTCCATATTATTTTTTTAATATAATCTATGCTAATTTAAATAGAGTAAAATAAATCAATTTAAATTATTCTTTTAGACTATATTTTAAATTGAAAAGGTATATGTCAAAAATTAATTATAGTTTCAAAAAATTAAAGTGAAATTTTAAATCTTTTATTTGAGAAGTAGTTTAAATAGATTTTCAGTAATTTAATTTTCCTTCATTTTTAAAACATAAATTGATCTTAATTTTGAGTTTAGGTCATTCTTATAAGTATAGAGGATAAAAATATTTTTAATTAATCCAATTAAACCTGCATAATATTTATTTAAACTTGATTCAACTCTGAGGAATTAATTTTCAAAACTCATGTCTCTATTTGAATTAATGATTTTTACCATTTTATTAAAATAAAATGTATTTACTTGTAATTTTTTCAACTCTTTTATTTCATTATTTTTTTCTCATTAAATTTGAGATTTAATACAGCAAAATATGGAGGAGTTCTTTACTCAGATTCAAGTCAACATCGTTATTTTATGGGAGACTCAAATTTTTATAGAAATACTGCTACTAATCAATCCCAAAAATTAAAAAATATTGCCAATTATTAAAAAAGTAAGTGCTAAATAGAATTAATTTAAAAGTAACTTCTGTATCACATGTTAAGCACCGATTTTTCAAAATAAATTAAGTTCTATTCTGTAAAGCCTGGAGGAACCTGGACATACCTGTTCTCTTCTGTTCTAAACTTGTTAATGTCAGCACTGCTTTTGGGCGATTATTAATAAAAAATTTTAAAAAAGGTAATTTTACTGATTTATTAAATCCCTCAATTATAGGGAGCGTTCTTCACCAACATACCAATTATAGATTATTTGGAAGAGTTCAATAAAAATACTATTAACAGTGGCTTCTTAGAGTATAATCTGCCTTTCTACCTAGTAGTGAAAATCGGGGCTGAAATGTTAATTTATGTGTATTTCTACTAGAATTTCAAGAAATCCTAATTTTCAATTCACAATTGAAGGGAGGCAGACAGGCTAGACTCTCAAATAATAATTAAAACTATAACTGAAAATTCTTATTTCAATATGGTCCTAGAAATTACAGTATTACGATATTAGAATTGAATATTAAAATTTTTCCAGAAACAAATTAAATTCCTAATCATTAATCAATCAATAATTAAATCAATCACTTATTAAATCATCCTATCCTTTAATCCCAACTTGAGTTA
>JAJKFJ010022578.1:0-50035 GCA_027382625.1 Tetmemena sp. SeJ-2015
AGGAACCCCAAAATTTTAAATAAAATTTGAATGAGAATCTTGCTGCAGAAAAATCTATTGCTGAGAGTAAATTTGACATAGAGAGTCAACAAAATCCTATTGGTAAACTCCCGCTTGACATCGAAGCAGCAAAAATTTTAGCCTTTTTGAATGAAAACCATCAATAAATTTTTTTAAAGAAGGAAGTAAGAATAAAACAGTTTTTAGCATTCAGAGAGTTAAAAATGATAATTTTTAAGACAGTTTTCAACCCTTTTCTTAATTAGGTTTGATGTGAAAGATAAAAAAACCAAAAAAAATTAAAAAGGAAAATTCCCCTGATTTAGAAAAAATTCCCAAAATTAAATTTAAAAAATTCCCCCCTTTTCCCAAATCAAAACCACCACCTAAACAAAAAATTAAAGAAAAGCCCTTAAAATTGTTAAAAGTAATGCCCTAAAAATTTAAAATCTTAAAAATTTTAAATTAGATTTAAATCACTTATTGGATTAGTGAAAAAAATTTATTCTATCGGATACCTAAGAAAGATATAGAGATGAGATTTTAGATGAAGAAGAAGCTGATAATCAACTCTTTCAATTCTGGAAAAAAGCTTAGATGAAAATCTTAATAAATTCTCAAAACGAGAAGTAAGTAAGTTCTTATTTGCATTTAAAATTTTTTTGGAACTATAGGAATTTTTAATAAGGGGCCAGGGGAAATAAAAACCTCTTAGCAGGCTTTAATTACTCCTTAGCATATATAAGAGAATCAAAATATACAATCCTAAGGTGAATCAAAGAACAAAGAGAGGAAAGGAAATGCTATTCATTAAGAAGATGAAAACTTTTACGAAGATAAGTTCAACTTTAATGGAAGCTTTCCAAAGCAAGATTAAATGTTTGATATTGAAAAAGATGGCTAGTATGGTGAATAAGAAAATATGAGTGAGCTCAGGCCTTTAAGATAAAGAGATGAAGATTAAGATGAAGATGACAGAGAATTGATTATAGAAAATTTCACAATTCAATCATTGTAAACTTCGCCCTATGTGAGTTGTTCAGAGTTTCAAAGTTTTTGCTTTAATGGTAGCTAAGCATCAAGACAACTAGGAGTAAATAATTCTTTGAACTTAATCTGTTATAGGATTAGGATTTTGAATAGACTAAGAAAATCAGGTAAGGAAAACATCCTTCGCATATTTAATAACGAAAAAAACCTCAAAGCAAGTTAATTTAATCTCAAGATTTGCACTTTCATCAGAATAATTTGAGCTAATTTGAAGAATAAGATGAGAGATAAGCCAAATTGAGCCTTCATTCTAAAAATCCTTTCCCTTTTTTTAGAATGAAAACCCTTTTCCCTCAAAAATAGAATCTTTAAGAGTACGATTGGAGGTGGTAAAATATTGGGAAAAATAAGATAATTTCAACCAAGATGGAATAATTTAGAAAAAGAGTCGCAAGAACAATCCCAAGTAAAAAATTGGTAAAAACATTTCAAAAAGATTACCCAAGAATCAAAATCCATTAAATTTTTCAGAATTTAAAAATTTTCCCTTAATTAAATTTAAATTTAAAAATTCAAATTTCTTTTCTTGTTTTTTTTTTTTTCCCTTTTTTCCCCGGTTTTTTTCCCGGCGTTTTGGGAAGGGGGGGGGGGTTTTTCACCCTCCCCCTTTGGGGGTTTAGTTCACTCTCTTTGCCTGATTTTAAGCCTTTATTATTGGCTCCGCTTGCTCAGCTTGTATTATCTCTAGCTCAAGATCTTATTCAAGATTTTTACCTTCTGATTAATTTAATGGATTTTGATTCTTGGGTAATCTTTTTGAAATGCTTTTACCAATTTTTTACATGGGATTGTTCTTGCGACTCTTTTTCTAAATTATTCCATCTTGGTTGAAATTATCTTATTTTTCCCAATATTTTACCACCTCCAATCGTACTCTTAAAGATTCTATTTTTGAGGGAAAAGGGTTTTCATTCTAAAAGAAGGAGGATTTTTAGAATGAAGGCTCAATTTGGCTTATCTCGTCATCTTATTCTTCAAATTAGCTCAAATTATTCTGATGAAAGTGCAAATCTTGAGATTAAATTAACTTGCTTTGAGGTTTTTTTCGTTATTAAATATGCGAAGGATGTTTTCCTTACCTGATTTTCTTAGTCTATTCAAAATCCTAATCCTATAACAGATTAAGTTCAAAGAATTATTTACTCCTAGTTGTCTTGATGCTTAGCTACCATTAAAGCAAAAACTTTGAAACTCTGAACAACTCACATAGGGCGAAGTTTACAATGATTGAATTGTGAAATTTTCTATAATCAATTCTCTGTCATCTTCATCTTAATCTTCATCTCTTTATCTTAAAGGCCTGGGGTCACTCAAATTTTCTTATTCACCATACTAGCCATCTTTTTCAATATCAAACATTTAATCTTGCTTTGGAAAGTTTCCATTAATGTTGAACTTATCTTCGTAAAAGTTTTCATTTTCTTAATGAATAGCTTTTCCTTTCCTCTCTTTGTTTTTTGATTCACCTTAGGATTGTATATTTTGATTCTCTTATATATGCTAAGGAGTAATTAAACCCTGCTAAGAGTTTTCGATTTACTCACTGGCCTCATTATGAAGAATTCTATCAGCTTCGCTATAAGATAATTTTAAATGCAAATAAGAACTTACTTACTTCTCGTTTTGAAAATTCATTAAGATTTTCATCTAAGCTTTTTTCCAGAATTGAAAGAGTTGATTATCAGCTTCTTCTTCATCCAAAATCTCATCTCTATATCTTTCTTAGGTATCCGATAGAATAAATTTTTTTCACTAATCCTTTAAATATTTAAATTTTTAAAATTTTCCATCATTTTTAAGATTTAATTTTTTTAAAAAACATTACTTTCTAAAAATTCAAACTTTAAGTTTTTTTTACTTAACATTTGAAAGGGTAGAATTTTTTTAAATTTAAATTTTTTGGGCTTAGAATCCGGGAGATATTTTCCCTTTAAATTCTTTGAGTTATTTTATCTTTCACATCAAACCTAATTAAGAAAAGGGTTGAAAACTGTCTTAAAAATTATCATTTTTAACTCTCTGAATGCTAAAAACTGTTTTATTCTTACTTCCTTCTTTAAAAAAATTTATTGATGGTTTTCATTCAAAAAGGCTAAAATTTTTGCTGCTTCGATGTCAAGCGGGAGTTTACCAATAGGATTTTGTTGACTCTCTATGTCAAATTTACTCTCAGCAATAGATTTTTCTGCAGCAAGATTCTCATTCAAATTTTATTTAAAATTTTGGGGTTCCTATTACCCCTTTTAAAATTTTTCTTTGTCCATTTGACTTAATATCTCTTCTTAAATAGAATTTTAGATGGAGCTCTTTATTAGACCCACTAGCTCTAAATAACTGCTTTTTGTTTCAAATTTTAGGCTATTTCATTTCCTCATCCTTATTCGCTTCCTGACTATTTCTTTAGCGTTTTTCTTAATTCTGTTAAATTTTTTAAATTTAACTTATTAAATCCTCTTTTTCAACACTTATTCTTTTAAATTTTTCTTGCAACTTCAATCTTTACTGCTCATCATCTACTCTTAGTTTTAAGCTCTATTTTCTTAGTTATGATGATTTTACAAAATTTTCTAATGTATTAAGCATTTAACTAACGTCTGAAATGTTCCAATCATTTGGCTAAAAGCACCTGCTTGTTTTAAATTTTTCTATTCTATGAAGAATTTAAATTTTTCTCTGGACTAAGAGAAGTGATTTTTTTTTTCTCAATTTATCTTTGTTCTTTCTCCCATTACTACAAACTTTCAGGTTAAATTTTTTTTTGATGATGATTACCATCTTTACCTTCCTTTCCCATACTGAATTTCCTAGGACTTTTCAAATTTATTGTCTCAATTTGGACCAAGAGCATTTATTGCAAACCCTTGATGGCTCTTTTATTGATAGTGTACTTGCCTCATTGGAATTATTTTTAAAAATTTTTCCCTATCTTTCCTATCTCTATTACCCCAGAACTAGTTCAGTAATAGATTTCACACTTGCCTGCTGGGTGGAGAATTCTCCTTCGAGCCTATATTTGGATACGAGTTTGGCATAGTTTGCAAAGCTGATTAGTTTTGGAGGATTGAGGAGCTTGAGTTTGTCTGGTGCGATTGATTTGAATGAAAAAATTTAAAGGATTCTGAATGCGAAAGGGAGTTTTGGTTTGAATTTGAGCTAGAAATTGAGGGTATCACCTTAAAAAAGGGTGCATATTTTTTCTTAAGTTCCTGTAGATGTTCCTCAAAGTCTTCGTCTAGGTTCATATTCTAGAGTTGCTGCTGCTAATCACTCATCAAGTGAGATGCTGCTGATTTTTTGTTAATTTATAAAAAATCTTAAAAAGGAGAGAGTGATGATATAGAAGTACCGATTTTAAAGTTAATTAATTTTTTGTTTCCCAAAAATTTTGAAATTTGTTCTCATAAATTTAAATCAATTTTTTAAATTAAAGGGAATAGTTTACAAATAGTTTCTAATGATTTATGAAGACTATCTGAGAATGATTTTAGAATTAAAACTACAAATTATTATCAGAACAAAAAAGAATATATAATGGAGGGTATCGCTGTTTAAAATTTCTCCTTAATGAAACAAGAAGAGCTCAAAATCTTAATAAGAGGGGGGTTTTTTTTAATTTTTCATACATAAAAAAGAGACTAGGGATTCTAAGTTGTACCTTGCTAAATAGCTTTTGAAACTGGGCACTCCTAAATTGTAAAATCTGCTAAAAATTCTGCAGCCCTCCAAAATTAAAAAATAAGACTTCAATAAAACTTTGAGACCCTTTGAGAGCAAAAGCAACTACTAAATTTCTGCGAATGGGGGGCTAAACCCCTTTAAATTTAAAACAACTCAGCCTTACACAGCCTTTTTCTTAAACATTTGGGTGAGAGCCTTTAATTTCTACTTCTTGGGATGGCAGTTGCTCTTTAGATTTTGCAGGCCTATTTTATGGTTGCTGTAAAAGGCTATAGTGTGCTATTTACGATCTTGATATCCATTTTTTGGCTCATTTTCCCCATACTAAATTTTGTCTTCCTCCTCAGAGATGATGAATATAAGTACACACATACTTTTATACGCACTTCTCTTTCAATATTTTTATTTAAGTAAGTACAACTTGCTATCGGCTAATTTGTGGACTGTTTGGTTTGGCCTGATCTGTCAATTCAGTTTCTGCCTGCTCGCCTGGTAGCTCTTCATAAGTGGGATGGCTCAATACTTGAATGTTAATGTCACAGGGGGCATCAGTGACAGTCAGATTCTTAATATGTTCATGTACCTCATTTTAAAGTGGTTTTTTTGTGTGGTTTGCAAACAGCCTTGCCAAAGGGCATGGGCATCAATTGAAAACAAAGGGTAAGATTATGAAATTGGGGTAGAAGATTTATCGCTTAAGAAAATTTATGATAACTATAAGTCATGAAAAACAAATTTTGCTTTGTTAAGAAATAATCCTTAAAATTTATCACACTCACAGTCCGACTTATTAACTATACTTTATATTCTATCTAATAATTTAGTTAAGCTTCTCGGGGGTTGATCCTTTAAGGCTATTTTAAAAACTTTTTAAGATTCGTCTCCCTTTGTTTCAAAAGATACTTTGGAAGCGTTTAAATTATGAATCTGTTTTCATGATTCTTTTCTGGCTAAAATGTATAGAATAAAAAAATCAAATTTTCAATGGCTGGAAGCAATACTCTTGGACAATCAAAGGTCTTGAATTTTCAAAAAGAGAATCTTAATTCAAGCTCGGGCTATTCTTGTGGTGTAGTGGGACATTTCTTGACTAGTTTATTTCTCCCTTTTTTCTGAAAGATAGATCTATTGAGCTCTTATTAAGTTATTCGATACTACTTCTCTCTAACTTGTAGGTATTTAAGTTAGATTATTCTAATTTCTCTTTCTGATAGATCTCATAGTAGGGCTCAGTTTCTTCATTTCAGTCTCATTAAATTTATTTAATAATATATATATATCTAAATAAAATGACTCTTTCCATTTTTATTCAATAGGCTTCATCTGACTCTCCAGGAGTCTACTCTATAAGTCTTCTAAGGGAAAATCTAGTGAATCCTCCACCCCCATTTGAGAGAGTGGAATAACTTCTGCCCTCACTTTTTAGGGTTTCTTCTTAATTGCAAAGCCTTTATAAAAATAAAATCACCTTTGGTTTTTATCTTCACTTCGAAATTTTAATTCAGAGGTCATTCAAAAACTTTATTTCTTTAAATTAAATGTATAAATAAGTCTTGATAAAGTGGAATCCGCCCCAGTGATATTATTTGCAGCTGAGCTGTCTGCTCTTCCATTTTGGGAGCGTCTGCCAGGCTATAAACTTGACTAGGCTATCCTACCCTTGGATGCGAAAGATACATCTGATTCCTTTCTTGTCTTAGAAATAAATATATTTAATCCTAGATTGAGCTGCATGCTTAGTTATAACCTTTGAATCATCCATGTCTTAATAATTCGCAGATCTTCTCTTATTTGGATCCTATTCCTTTTTCCCACTCGCTGTCAAAAATTCATTTAAGTCTTTTCTGAAGTTCGAATGCTGGTAAGCACTATCTTACTAAGAGTTTTTTAAGTTCTCATTTTCGTCGAAGACCTCCGTTATATCTTGATTCAGAGTCCGTTGAGAAGGATTAAATAAGTAATTGCTATAAAATAGATCATTGGTAGTATGACGAAGATGGCTCTTTGCTTTTTTGCTGTTTAGCTTCAAGTGAGCCAAAGCTTGTACTTTAGTGTCAGTTTCTAAATTGTCTCTGCTCAAATGACTTACTTGCCCACTCACGTCTACACCCTTTTGGACCGCTATTGTAGTGCAACCTTCGTTAATTTACGTATCTTAACTTACATCTCTCTTGGAAACAAATTAATTAAATTTAATTTTAAAAAGGGAAAAAAATTAAATGATAATAAGTAGTAAATAAATTAATTTGCTTTTAAAAGAAAAATTATTTGCGATGGTCATACTTGCTCTTTTTAAATTTTTTTTTTTCTCTTTCACTAAAAGAGTGCTATTCCAAAATTTCTAATCATCAAATCCCTCGACTAGCATTTACTCACATCTTCAGACTTTTTAATTCTTAAATTTAGTGATTAGCAAATCTGGATTTCTGACTTTAATGTAACTTATAGTTACTTAGTCGTTTGATCTTAAACTTTTTTTCCTGGTTTGAAAATTCTAACCTATAGTGTCAGCCTTCCACCTGAGTTTTCTAATTAAAATACTGTCTTTTTAAATTTATCAGCTTCTAATTCAGGCAAAATATCTAAAAATAATAATGATGATGATGATGAATCTTCTGCTGCTTTTTGAGTCTATAATCATATCTTTTAAAGATTTTGACTTGGAAAGCTTTCATTCTCATATTCCAAGATAAAAAGCTATACTGATAATTTTGTAAGAGATTTTTAAATCTTAGTCATTCTTCAAAAAATGAATTATGGATTTAAAATAAGTGATTGGATAGAATGATAAATAAGACTAAAAACTTAACGAAAGTATAAAAAAATTTTGATTAAAAAATTTTTTTTAAATTTATCATTTAAAGAATTAAAGGATCTTAATTTCTTCTTTCAAAATTAATCCTTTTCTTTTAAGATCATATAAATTATATATCATATATTGTATTTCGAAGTTATTTTTTAATTATATTGTTTTATTCAATATTTAGATGATTGAGTATCTTGAAAATAATTTTTGAATTCATCATGCTACGGACTCTTTTTTCCTTAAGTTAAATATTTCAAGCCTATCTTTCCATTTCTGCCCAAGTATCCTTTTCCCTTCACGACTTCATGTATGTCTTTAAGATTTCTTCCTAATTATGCCCTATGACTCCTCAACGAAATATCAACTGCTTCTTCCTATTATAAAGCATAATGATAGTTTTAATTTTCAGAGAATTTCATTCTAAGTCGATTCTTCTAGCGCTTTTAAAATTTCTCATCTATCCTTCTAAACTTTTCAGCCACATCCTGAATTGCTATTTACATCTCTTGTTCTTATTGCTAAAAAGCGTTATGAATAACTGACTCGAGTCCTGGAACTTCTGCTTCATTTTAAGCTTTGGTAGAAAATTTTTTCAACTCTAGGCTTTAAGAGATGGGTTCAAGGTTTCTCTGAAGTCTCAAATATCTGCTTAGGATTCCAGAAACTTGAGTAATGGCAGGTCTTTTTCTAACTTGCATTGAATTATTTGTATCTGCTTATTGCTAAAAAGTCTGAGTTTAATTTGAAAAGATAGTTGAATTCATGTTTGAAGGTTAAAGAAAATGGCTTAAGTTTTACTGATCAGGATTAGAAATATACAAACTGGCGATTAAATCTTGATTTCTCCTGGGATTGAGCTCATGATTGTAGAATGAGTTTCCAGCTGAGTTGAATCTCATGTGCTAATTTTAAATGGTGGAGAATTGGTCAAGCACTGTTCTCCGTTTTATCTCATCGTTATTACTCCCCAACTGACTTAATAGTTTAGCTTTATTCAAATTAAGTGATTCCTATTCAATCCCACTTAGTTCAAATTCATTAATTTGAAGCGACTACTAAGGAAGCTTTAGTCTCTCTAAATGGTTAGTAGTTTAGTTCAGCACATTCTTTGTGAGTTGCTTATTTCTACTCAGTGGAGAATAGACTGCACTCATAGGTGGATTAGATTAAATCACTATGTTCTGTTAAAGTAAACTGGAAAGCTTTATATGGCTGTCAGGAATTTAAGATACATTTAGTGTTGCTCCTTCATATTGAGAAAAGTGGGTTGGCTTCAAGAGTTTCACATTATCTAGTTGCTCTTTATCTGCCTTTTATGTATCGTTCTTTATAATCTACTTATTTTAAGCTACTTTAGCATGTTAAAATTACCCAAATATTTTTAGCATTAGGCTCTAGTAAACTTTAAAGCTTGAATCTTTTGATTGTACTAAATCTACTCTAGGGAGAAATAACCCTTGAAGCATCAGTCTGTGCTTTTCCCAAGCTCATTTATTCTTATCTAGAGTTGCCATCATTGAAGTTAAATTGATTGGCATGAGTTTTCTTAAAATTTATTGCACTTAAATCAACAGAGCGGTTCTTCTGTTTCAAGCTTGAGGTTTAATTCTTATTCGAGGATTGATTAAGTCTTGTCTGATGTAAGTTTCTTTGAATCATGCTAATTCTCGGGTCAATTTAACACATTATAATAATAAGAATGGAGTTTTAATTAAACCAATCAATTTACATAATTTATTTGTTAGCGTTTTCGAGAGCAATGCCTTGCGAGACAAACTTACTTTTCAGATTATAATTGGCAGGTTTTGTTTGGACATCAATAATCTTAGGTTATTTGGAAGATTAGTCATTCCCATAAAATGTGTATAGGCTAAATAATAAAGTAAAAAATAAACTCTAAAACTATCTTCTTCAAGAAATCCAGAGAATATCTAGCTTTAAGAGTGGAGATCGATATCAAATTTTTGTTATTGCTGATTGCTTGAGTCATAATTCCCATCTATGTTGTTTTTAGAAGAATACTGCTGATCTGAAAACTAGTTACATTCGCCTCCAGATAATTTGTCGGTAACTTATTAGACTTTATCAAAGGTAAAATTTTGTCCTTTAGCAGATGGATCTGCAATTGAGTTTCCGTCTATGATTTATTTTTCAGTTCTAAGTTATCTTTACTCTTAGAAAGTTTTACTATCTGCCGTTAGATTCTTAAATACTTGCTTTCTCGCACTTACTGCCGCTGATCCTTAACTTTCAATAAGTATCTCTCAATAATTTAATGCAGGTATAAATATTTTTGCTTAATCTCAGGATTTTAATTTTTGCTTGAAATCTGAACGCCCTGATCTCTTTTACTATTCGAAGGATATTTTAGATCAGTTTTTATTTAATTATTAGGAGCGGATTATTGTGTAGCGAGCATTTTAGTTTATTGATGAGTTGCTATTTGTTGAAAATTGTTAGTTAGAGACATTTATATTTCACGTAAATTTTTGTATTATGGAATTAATGTTTTTATTTCTTCATCATTATAATTGCAAGTATTCTTGATCATGGTGGTTTTGGGGGTTTTGGTGTGTTTTGGGGATTCTCAAGTACTTAGAGACATCAAATTGTTTCAAAGTTTCATTGTCTCTCTTAATGCGCAATAGCTCACCCATGGCTGAATCCTGTTGAACAACTCTTTGGTCAATTGAACGATTAAACTTAATGAAAGTGCAAAAGTGATAGCAACGTAAGTTATGATTCTCGTTGTCAACTCTAACATTCGCGTATAGAGAATAGTTTGGTAACGGCGATCGCTCAAAGCAATCAAAGATCTTGATCAAAATAAAACTTAGTCACTCTGATTGTTCCTAGTATCAAGCATGGATTCTAAACTCTAACCCTTGGCCATGTTTGTAAGATGAAGATGAGATCTCATGGTATCGATCAATATGATTTGTATAACTCATGGCTGTCGCAACTTATGTTTTCATAGCTCGATGTTTCATACCTCACTGTTGTTGAGAATTCTATGCTTGGGCACTCATGCTTGGGCCACTCTGATGTCTTTTTGACAAACTCTGTTTGTTAGCACCCATTGTATGAGAACTCACTGTATTGGTCATTTCATGCTTGAGCATCTTTTGTATTAGCACTCATGTTTAGGAACTCGTGTAAGGCAACATTTGTGTGTATGGAAACAAATGATGTATATTTAATGTTTGGGCAATCATGTGTGAGCACACTTATGTTTTCGCACTCATGTTTTCGCACTCGGTTTAGAACTCTTATGTTTTAGCACCTCATGTTTTTAGAACGTCATGTATCACAACTCATGGTATGATGACAGCTATTATATATTTAATGTTGGCGAACTTATGATTTAGCACTCATGTTTTCGCAGTCATGTTTTCGCACTCGTGTTTTCGCACTCGTGTTTTCGATGAATAATATTGATTGATATATTAAAGATGATATTAATAAGAGACTTGTACTCACATAATTTTTGACATTTAATTCCAATATCATAATATTAAAAAGTTTATTAGACGAAATATAACTTCATATTTTGATACAATTAAAATTTAAATATATTTAAATTGCACTAAAGCAAAATAATGACGTTCGAAATTTATATTTTTAAGAGTTAGCTTTTAAAAAATAATCTTAACTTAAAAACTAGAAATTCTAAAAATAAGTTAACAAATTTAAAAGTACTTAAAATTGTGGAAACCATATTTATTTTTAAATTATTTTAATAATGCCATAATAATTTTAGTTTTTAAAATATATCTTAAATTTTCTAGAATAAACACATATTTAATTATTGCAAAGAACTTAGTTATTCTTTATATAAAATTTTATATTAATTATTAAAATTAACTATTTATTTTAAGAGCTAATGGTTTAGAACAAAAAAACTAATGCTTCATATTTTGAAATTTATAAATAGAGACTTTTTTATAAGGAAAAATAGATTAGTTGTAAGAGGAAAATATTTTTAGAAGAAAAATCATTAATTCAAAATAGGTCATTTAAATTATAATGTTAAAATAGACAGTAAAATAGAGATGCTAGAATTACATAGTAACTATTTAATTACCAAGTAAACTTCATAAAATACAATTTAAATATTAAAATTAATCTTTAATACAAATTTATAAACTTTTTATATAATAATGACCAAGTACATAATACCTTGAAATATTAGGTAATAGCTGTTTTAAGCTAAATTTATAGATTTAACTCATTATTTTTATAGATAAAATATTGTTTTAATATAAATTTTTATTTAAGGAAATTAATAGAACATTTAATAGACACAAATTATTTATAATCTATTATATCCTAGAAATATATTGCCTTATCATATTAAAAATTACTTTATCTCAGATTTTAGGACTCTAATAGGAATAAGACTATCAGCAACTTAAATTTTACTATTTATATTTTTGTATTTATAAAGTTTTAAAATAATTATAATGCCTTTGATTATCTATTTTATTTAAATCTATTAATTTTTTTCTATATTCATCTATACTTATTATTCAAAATTAAATTATAAATAAAGAATAGGTAATACTCACTTTAAAAAAAATATAATTCGAACCTTATTGTTTTTCTTTTTAGTTCGATTTCTGTTTTAAAATTACTTCTCCATAAAAATAATATTGTTTATAATTCTAATATAAAAGCTTAAATTTAACTCAAAGTAGGCTTATGCAGTTATTTATTAAATACGAATTGCTATTTCAAGGCATTGTTATTTACTACTACTATTTGAATTAAATATTTATTTAACCTCATACAAATAATTAACAAAGATTTAAATTTAAAAAATCAGAAAGATAGAATACTAACTCAGGGTATAGAAGATGTTAGTTTTAGAAACGAATTTTGATTATTTAGTGCTAAAAATGCTGTAATACGATTAAAATAATGAATTGGTATTAAAGAGAAATCCAGAAAGGCATAGATAAAACAAGAATAACCTCGGCCAATAAACACATGTCAGCCCATGACGTCAGTTTAATTAGTGATCACACACCGCTTTTATTTAAGGGGACAAGAGAGGATCCCCTAGAGTACTTAACATCTGGCTACCCCGCCAGCACTCTCTCTGGGTCTATCTGAATCTGCCGGCCTCACTTGAGAGCAAAAAATCCTCGAATCCAGCCTTTATTAATGACAAAAGGATAAAAAACGTAATAGACTTACCAAATTGACTTGATCAGTATGATTTTATGGTGTAAGGCGATCACATTAAGTAACAAGGGTAATGCATTCACCAGTGGCTAGGCCTCGCATGCTTACCTTCTATAGCTGCGTCTGCAAGTACTAATGAAGCATAATCTTATACCTAACACGTCGAGTTCCCTTGAGAATTTCCACTGTAACCATTGCGCTTTGTTAATTTCCCACAACTCCTTCACTGGGATATCACTAATCTAGGGCCAAAGGGTTTCAGATTGAGACGGAGTACATTTCTCGCACTGCTTTGGGTTCGCCACAATCCTCGCACCCCTCTATTAGATGCACTATGCCACTTAACTTGGATTACTAAATTAGATCGCCTCCAAGGGATAAACGTAACTTAGCAGGGTATTGAGTAATGGCCGACTAATCTCCCTACTGATCCAAGCCGACTTTGGTGCCATGCCACGGATTTTAAATTTTAAATTTTTTCTAATTAAATAATATATTTAAATTTTAATACCAAATTAAATCAATAGAATTTATTTTTTATTAAAAAATAACTTCTCCAATCTGGCCTAAATATTTTTTTTTTAATAAATAGGAAATCTTATAACAATTCAATTAATAGTGCTTAAATTATCACTATTTTTAAGTTATCTTAACATTTCACTCCAAAGAATACTATGAGAAATAATTTTAATTCATAAATCAATTTATAAATATAAATTTTAAATAATTCAGATCTGATTTAAATAATTATTTTTAATTCGTTCTATTTTTCTTTGTTAAAATTTCCACACAAAAAAACCACATCCCCAGTTTATTTCCTATTAGATCAAATTTATCCTTACCCGATTTAATAAACGTATTAATTTCTTAATTAAAATCAGAATACTTTATTTATTCTTTTTACTAATTTAACTCGTATTAGTGTTCCCTAAAAATTTTAAATAAAAGTAAAAAAAAAAAAAAAATAGAATTATTGGCCCTGATAATATTTAAAAAAAATTTTTAATTAAAATGGGTAAATAGTAGTTTTTCTTGAAATACTCAAATTAATAATTGTTGTAAATTGAATAGTGTTTCCTTAATTTTTTTTTAATTTTGCTTTTTTTGGGAAAAGTTTTAACACAGAACTAAAAACGCTCAAAATTATATAATAAAGCTAATATCTGCGATTCCTCATCTTGGATAATCATATTTCGTTTTGAGAATTGAGAAAGACTTCTCTATATAAAATAAATTATATATTTTTTTCTGATTGAACTTTCGGGCAATATGAAGATGAAGAGTCATTCTACTTTTTAACTGCCTAAAAGTTGCAACTACTTTTTATTATTTAAAAACATCTATTTTAATTGATTTCTATAATATAATTGCAAAGAATATAATAGAACCTAACATAAGAAGTATTATTCCATTAAATAAAAAGTATCTAAAATGGTTAGGTAGGATTATTCTTCTTTCATCTACTTAATATGGTTATAGATAATTTTTTATTAAAAAAACTATAAGAGTAATATTGAAAAAATGGCATTGATTTCGCGAAATTCTTTATTAATCTAAACCTATTCATTGTCTGTTGCAAAAGAGAGGCCTAGTCTCTAAGTCTAGTTTCTTAAAAGACTGGCAGTTTGAATATAATTTTTTTAGTAATTTTAAGATAATTAAGCAACTATATTAATAATCAGCGAGGCTGAAGGCTTTCATTCTATGTAGTATAAACTTCTGAAAAAATATAATATCTGAGATCTAGAAAAGTTTTTGGAAAAGTTTGAAATTAAGAAATGATTGCTCAAATGTTTGACATTAAAATTAGGTAAAAACATTGTCAGTTGAAGTAAAACTCCATTCTGATGTAGTAAAAACTCCATCTCTAAATTTTTAAAAGTAGCCAAATCAGAGACTCTGCTTTGCTTAATAATTTTTTATTATTAATTCTCTGATTGGCTACTTTAAAAATTTAGAGATGGAGTTTTACTTACATCAGAATGGAGTTTTACTTCAATTTGACATGTTTTTACCTAATTTAATGTCAAACATTTGAGCAATCATTTCTTAATTTCAACTTTTCCAAAAACTTTTCTAGATCTCAGATATTATATTTTTTCAGAAGTTTATACTACATAGAATGAAAGCCTTCAGCCTCGCTGATTATTAATATAGTTCTTAATTATCTTAAAATTACTAAAAAATTATATTCAAACTGCAGTCTTTTAAAGAAACTAGACTTAGAGACTAGGCCTCTCTTTTGCAACAGACAATGAATGGTTTAGATTAAAAAGAATTTCGCGAAATCAATGCCATTTTTTCAATATTATATATTCAATTTTCAAAATTAGTAATCAAAGAATACTCTAATTTAAATTTGAAATTAATTTAATATATTAATTTTAGCATATTCAGAAAATAATATATTTAAAGCGTTGTTAAATCAATTTAAAACTCTCTGGAATTAAAGAATTGCTCATTCTTAGAAATAAATATTAGATAATTTAAATTATTGTTTAAATGATATTAAATAAATAGACAAAGTAATGTTGATTAAAATTAAATTCGATTCTATTTTTAATTAGAATGATGTTCTCTTTACACCTTTAATTACAGATATAACAATAAATTATATTAATACCTCCTCCCCTATGATTAACTCAATATTTAAATTAGATATAAAGTTTTCTCCCTTTAAAAAGAATTTCTAAATAAAACATCAAGAAAACTTGAAGTGGACCAGGAAAGAAAGAGTTAAATGATAAATAAAATGAGCATTATATCATAACAATGAAATGCTTGTATGTTTTCGTATTGAGTTTTTAGTTTCCAAAATAAATTGTATTATTTATCAAACTTATGCGATTTAAGAGGATGAATTAATCTTTAAAATTCAGTTTAGTGACTGTGTAGAATCTAATCTCTAAATTACCTCTTTATTTAGTTTTTACATCCACATATAGGATGAATATATTTCCAGAAATACAAAAAATGTGATTAGTAAAAGCTCACCTGAATTAATTTTACATGAGTAATTTTTTAAATCAAATTTATTTTAAAATGGGCGAGCAACTAAGTTGAACATCACATGGAGACAGAAGACAAGTTGCACAATTCATCCTAAGGTTCAAGAATAAGAAATTTCATTAGAAATCTTTAGAATGAAATTCAATTAACAAGGTAAGATTTAAGAAGAACTCCTTTTTAACTTTTACATAAATTAATTAACGATACAGGCAATTCATACTATGAGGGATGTGCATTGAAATATAAGATCGCTTTGCAGAATGACCTAAGGATGCAAATCTGGCAGTAAACTTCAAACTCAATACTGGGCAGTCTATAACCTTATTCTATATATCTTGTCTGATAAGTTCTATACTTTTGCAATTTTGTATTTCTGGAAATAAATTGACTATCATCTTTTCATATTCATCCTATATATATTTATAAATGGCTTTGTTACCTATTATCTTTTTTAAATTAAAATATTTAAAATAGCTATAAAAATAGTAAAACTATTTTGAATTACGATGAGAATAATACAGATTTATTCCTCTTCAGAAAATTAAAAGAATCTTTTGTTAGTATAAATATAGTAGAAAATTTAATTAAAATTGGTGATTGGTTAAAATAATAAATTGAGAGCACCAACTTCGTGTCATATGAAATCACAGATTCAACCCCTTATCTAACAGCTTGTTCGATAGTTTTTCAAAAATTAATTGGGCTTCTTCTTTTATCATTACCTCAGCACCTCTCAGTAGCAAGATATGTAATGCGTACTCTAATTAATCTCAATTTCTGTGGCGCTTATAACTCTTTTCAGAGCATTCCATCACAAAAGTTGCAAGGATATAAAATTCTTAGATTTTTATTATGAATCGAATGATGAAATAATTATTTAAAATGGACACCTTAAACTGCTTATGATTTATTAAATTTCAATTTAATATATCAATTAATTTGATTTTCCATTTAATTCTCGGCTATAATTGTTTAATAAAAATTAATTTTAATAAAAATAAAAGTTGACTCAAAAAGAAAATTATTCTTAATCTCTCTTATTTATTTTAATTGTAATAAAATAAAAAAGAAGATATTTTAAAAATTTATTTTGCCTTAAACTAAACATTTAAAACAAAATCATATTAATCATGTATTACGTTCATTTAGTTCATTTTTTTTTAATTTAATATAATGGTTAGATTAAAAATATCTTCTTTTAATAATTTCAAAACTGAATTTATTTTCAAATCTTTAAAAATCAGAATAATCTTCAGCTTAATACTTCCTCAACAATTAAAAAATCATTCTATTATTAAACAATAAAAAAATTTTTTACTTTTACTTATAAAATAAATTTTATTATCTTTTAAACATTTAAATTTTCAATTAAAAATTTATTTTAAAGTATTACTTCGAAATCTTTAAAAAATAAATTAATTATATCTTTTGAATAGTCGAAATTAAAACGATTAAGAAAAAAATTCCATAAATTTAAATCCTAAAATTATTTAAATTATTAATTCTCAATTTCTTCTTAAGTTTTCCACTTAATGTAAAGAAAAAAGAACATTGAAATTTTATCTCCATTGTCAGTTACTCCCTACTCAATATTTAAATTATTTAATTTTTTTTACAATTTACAAAAACAAAATGATTTATTTTAAATAAATAAATCTTCTTATAATATAGATGTAAAATCAAATAAGTGAATTGGATCGTGGGTTGTAGAAATAAGATCAAAACCCCAATTCTTAATAAATTATCTGAGCAAGAGCCTAATGATTAAAGTTTAATTGGCTGATTCTGAAACATTATATTATTGGGGTTAAAATATAATTTTAGAATATAATTAAAACTCTGAATTTAATGGATTTCCTTAGAGATCATGATTAACCAATGGGGGGTAATAATTTAAAATTAAACCTAATCTTTTCCTAATTTAATATTAAAAATTTCACCCCTTACTTTTTTCTTAAAACCAGAGAATATATTGGTAGATGATCATTTTTGCAAATAAATTAAGCTTAATCTTATTTCTACAACCCACGAAACCAATTCACTTATTTGATTTTAAATATTAATTTAAAATGAATTCTAAATATATCAAATTATAATTTATATTGGCTCTAATGTTGAACACTTTTTGTTTAAAATAAGAGAGTTCCTTAAGATAATTGATCAATCATATTTTAAGAAGTTTTGAGAAATAAGTTTAGAGAACGCAAAATTTTTATAAAATTTAACCTAAGGAGAACTATTTATATGACTAAATAAACCAAATAAAGTTTAATTTTTTTAATTAAATTTCACAAATATTGTATAATTATTTTATCATTAAATAAATTAAATCTTCACAATTCATTTCCAAGTTCAATCTAACTTCAAGCCTTCACTTTAAATATAAATTCTAAACTAAATTAGACTAGTCTAAAATTATTCAACTGAAGAATATCTTTAGTTCCAATAACTTCTATACTCATATTGAATTAAAAAATAAAGATTGGAATGATTCTCTTAAAATCCTCTATTTTATTTTAATAGTTTAATATTTATTAAAAAAAAATTACTTGAACTATTAAGTACAAGGAATACTTATTTAAGGCATTAAAAGTTTCTTTAGATATTCTCATCGAAATTAATTTCATAGAGAGTCCTTAATTCATATCAATAGTTATTTTTTTAAATAAAGATATTTTTATTATCAGATTCAGATTAAATTTTTTCATAAACTTCTCCTTCCACATTACCTCAATTATTATCTGAAATAAAAATTATTTTGAATTTATTTGCTCATTTTACAATTTATATTTATAGAATAAATCCTCTTTTTTATTTTCTCTATCTTTATAGGAATCATGCGACATACTTATTCTTTGAATTGTTGACTTGCAAAAATTATTTAAAAGAATAAAAATTGACTGGAGATAGATAATGATTTTTAATTTATTGAATTAAGCTAATTCGATTCAGTTCTAAATTTATTTAATTTATGCTAAGTGAGAATATTTGATGCATCTATCTTTAATAAATAATTTCAAATATAATTTATGAAGACTTCAGACATATCTTTATTATGAAATTCATTTAATAATTCTTTATAATAATTTTGGTTTATTCATAGTTAGATTTAATTTAATTTTAATAAATTGATTGGGATTTATAATTAATTATTAACTATTTGAATCCTTCTAATATGATAAAAGTTGATTTAATTGATGGAATAAGAATTGCATACATATTTTGTTGACCTTTATTATATTTATTACTTTAATTATTTGAATTTGATTAGAAAATATAAAGCTTCTCTTATAAGATAGATGGAAATATAAATGCTCAAAAAAAGGAGTGTAAGATATGAAAAAGTATCAATAACTATAAAATCAACCAGGTATGGCGATCTAAACATAATTGAAGCGCAGAAGTCCTTCATTGTTAGTTTTAATTCAGTTTAAAATTGTAAGTTGATCATTTATCTTGCAGTACCATTTCTTATGTAATAAATTAATAAATAATCTATATAAACTTAATTCTTGGCTATATTCAAATATTATTAAAACAGAACATTTTAGGTTTACTTTAATATTAATATGTACTGCTTCAATTAATTATATATAAATATAATTCAAGATATTTATATATTGAGCCATAATAGTCTGAGGTCTAGAGGTAAAGTCTAAACACAATTTATAAAATTATTTTTAATTAGAATTTAAACAATTTAAATGATTAATTCGCATAATTTAATTGAGTTAATTTAGAAATAAACTAGACATTATAATTAGTTCTATCAATATTTATAAGCTTAGAATTTTAAATTCTTTTTTTAAAATCCCAATTACAATTTTTTCAAATTACTCAAAATATTTTCATAATATGGGCATTGCTTGAAATGAATAAAAAGCATAAAAATGCATAATTCAGCAAAAATCCTCTAACCAAAATTATTTAAATTAATTAGCAATAATAAATATATAATAAACAAAGCTAGAATAAATTTCATTATATTTTTGAATTAATAAGATTCTCATTAAAAAAGGAAAAATATCCCATTTAAAATTACAGATTGTAAATTAATAAAAAAACCTATTTATTATAATGAAAAATTTAATTTTAATCGTGATTGGGTTTAAAAAAACAAATGGGAGTAAAATTCTGAGTTTAAATCAATGATTACCCCTGATCTGCAGCTTGTTCGATAGCAAATTAAAATTATATGATTTTCTTCTTTAATCATCGCCCACACCATCGTAGTGAGATATGACTCATTCTTAATCACCCTCATCTTCATCATTATCATATAAACTTGTGTCGCTTATAACTCTTGACTGAGCGCTCCCTCACAAAAGTTGTAAGGATAAAAAGTTCTTAGAATTTCATGCTTAATCCAATGGTGTAATTATTATTCAAATTGGAAACACTTCAACTGTCGCTTATTTATTCCATTTTAATTTAATATCTAATTTAATTCTCTTTTTTATTAAATTCTCAGCTGTATTTCCACATCTCAGTTCAGCAAACTCCAATGATGTTTTTTTTGTTGGTTAAATTGTCCATTCAAATGGAAAAACTGAGAGTGAGTTCTGACAGAGGAATTAATATATTGTAGCCCATTTTTAACCCTTTCTTTTGATATATAAAGCAGTAGAGAGATATCATCATCTTGATTTCTTAGTCTGGCATGTATATTCGTTAGATCGTTACGGAAATTAAGTTTGTGTTTATTTTAAAATTTTAATTTCTAAATTTTATATTAAAATTGATATTTATTAAGAATTTTTATGTATTTTATGAAATGATATTTATTTTAAACTGATTTAGATCATATTTTTTTTTTAAAGTTTAATTGATTAATTCCACTTCAGCTATTAGATGCAAAACTATTTAATAGAAGATTTATTGAATTTGATTAAAGTTTAACTATTCAAAAGATAAATTGCCATTATTGATCAAGATTAAAATATGTTCAACAACTCCGAAAACATATAATTTATAATTTTTAATCTTAAAAGCTTTATTTCTTTTTCTGTTTGTATTTAAGAAATTATTAATTCCTGAAAATTAATAACCTTTAATATCATTTTGCTCTAATAACTTAAATTTGAATAAATTTTTCTTTATTTAGTTCCAATAAAAGATGGAAGGTTAGATCCGGAGTTACCTTTTAAATACTATTATAAAATATAATAATTTACAATTTGTAAAAATAGAGAAAAATTAAGTGTTTATTAAATCTCTAACAGTTAATTAAATGTACCTTTAAATATAAATACGATATATAAATATACTTCAAATCAAACAATTTAATAACTTAAAATAAATTTTTGTACAAAAAGAAAAATAGGGTTTTTAAAAAATCAAAAAAAAAATTTTCAAGAATTTTTAAAATTTTTCCCAAAAAACATAAAAGAAATCCAAAGGGATAAAATAAAAATAAAAAAATAGAGAGTTATTAATTTTCAAATACTTAATATCACAATCGTGTCAATAGATTTAATTCTCTAATAAAAATCAGTTTGTCAGCCTAAGCATAATTAGCATTTAAGGTGAAAAATATTTTTATAATCACAAGTCTATTGGGATTAGACTATTGCTACTTCTAAGTAATCTTATCTTACTCATTGTAAACCATTGGTCGAAGAGATGGCTTAAAATTAAAATGAATTTATAAATTTAAATTTAAAATTAATTCAAAGATTTTTAAAAATTTAAATTTATTTCCATTTTTAAAATATTTAAATCAAATTTTTTTTTTTAAAATCTTGGCAAAAATTTAAAATTTTTAATTAAAAAAATTTAAAAATTTTCAAACTTTTTGGATATAGGTACAACAATAAATAAGAAAAATTTGATTTACATCCTCAATAAATTACTAAATAAAAACTATCTTATATTCTTTCATAATAAAGGCAAATTAATAGAATGGAAAAATTATAAGAAGAATTTTATGATTTTGTCAATCCCTAATCAATAAAAGTTAAGAATTAAGCATTTGAAGTATGAAATTAAAATAATTTTTTAATTATAAACAATAGTTAGTAAATTTAAAGCTTAAAAATTTCGAAAGATTACTTATGAAATTTTATATTAATTTATATATTTGAATAAGAAAATTTAAATTTTTATTGACTTAGGCAAGGAATATTTAATGTTTTTCTCATTTATATTTCCGAATAAATGGAAGTAAAGCATAATTAATCTTTAAAATTGAATTAAAAATTCATTTAAATTAATCGTTAAGATATTTTTAAAATGATATTAAGTATCTTAAATTAAACACAATAATGATATGAAAATTGAATAATACTTTTAAATTGGGGAAAATTTATTTCATCTATAAATTTTTGGGAAATTAAAAATTTTTAAATAAAACTCATATTTAAGGACAACTAAACATTTGGAAGCGATAATGCACGCAAATGAGATTTTGACTGCACCAAAAGGAAAATTTAATTCAAGTGGTTGAATCCGCAGGCAAAAAGGCACATTCCTTCAGTGTTACTCCTTGAATTGGTCACTGCCCAGCACTCTGAGCGAGATCTAATGAAAGCAGACCTCGTCTTAGGGAGGGTAGGTTTGAGCTGATATGTATTCTTTCTCACCGTCTAACAGCTAGTTTTAGTTTCCAGATTTAGCCAAAACGAGAACAGTTGGTGTTATACAAATGCAGTGCAAATTAATTCAAAGTAGCTGAATTGAGAGTTGTATAAGGTGGAAGAATATTTGGTTTATTATGTCTAATAAAGTTCAGGAGAGTTTGAGCAGCTTCCAGTCTGAGTAATTCTATGAAGAAAAAGTATCAGAGGTCCACGTTTATTAGGTAGTAATTGAGCTTTTAAATTTAGATTCATTCTCTAAATATTCATCTTTATCAACTCTGATAATATATTTTAAAAATATATATTATTTTACAATTTTAAAAAATTTTTTTAAATTATATTCCAAAAATTATTCTTAAAAAAAAAATTAAAATTTTAAAATTACATAAAAAATTTTAAATTTTTTTAAGAATTTTAAAATAATTACCTTTAAAATTTATATGATTTATTCAATATTTAAATTGTATTGTGGATAAAGAGTTAACCATTATATTCCTGTGAATTGTCTTTAAATTTCACAAGAGTAAGGGACGAGAGAGAAATTGGAAGAATAAAAAGAACTTTAAAAATGGTAAAAAATTGAATTGACCATTAAGTAGCCTATTAAAGAGGCAGAATGAATGAGATTAACCTTTATATAACAGAGAATACTTTAAATGACTTTGAAACCCGCTTTAATTAAAATAATTATTGAATGGAGGTTGATAATTTATTTTAGTCTATTCAGAGTCTCTCTCATCCGTAAATGAGACAGTTCATCACTACCGATTATTTATTATGGGTAGACGCGTTTTATGGAAGTTATTGCTCTTGACAGTTTTTAATTAATAATTTTATGTGGTGTTTTTTATTCCTGAAGATTTCTCATTTCCTTAATGTGTAAAAGCTTAATCAAATAGGTATTTTAAAATTAATTTTTAATTAAACTAAACATTTAAAAAATATTATTTATTAAATTAATTATTTCTTTTGGCGCATTAAATAAATTTTTTCTTTTCCTTTAAATTATTTTAAAAATAAATTTTTTCAATTTGAAATTTAAAATTTTTTTATTTGAAAAAATTAAGTTTAATTTTTTTTGATTTTAAAAAATTAAAAAATTTTTTTAATATAATCTATACCCTTTTAACCTTATTAAAATCATAATTTTATCAGAATTAATAATAATTTTTTTTTTTAAATTTAATTAAAAAAATAAATTGGGGTTTAAAAAATTTTATAATCTGTTAATTTATTAAATCATTGATAAAAATAAAGTTACTTAGAAAAAGATTCTATAACAACTAAATATCTTAAATTTTTTTAACTATTTATTTACCTCTGAATTGTTTTCAAAAGTGTTTGAATTTAATAAACTAGAAAGGATACTTAGAATTTTTATAATACGATTGATTATTTTATTTGCTAAAATTTAGTTTTTGGTTTTAAATTCTTTTTTAAAATAAAGGGTAAATTCTTAAAAATAAATTTTGAATAAAAAAATTTAATTTTCTAAAAATTTTTTTTTAAAAAAATTATTTCTTTTTTTAAAGATAAAAAAAAAAATTTTAATTTTTTAAAAATTAAACCCTTTGTTAATGAAACAAAATAAAATTTTTTAATAAAATTACAATTAAAGAATTTTATTAAAGAAAAAAATTTTTAAACTATAAACTGAACTTTAAAATTTAAAAAAAAATTTTGAAGAAAATAAATATATTTTTAGAAAAAATATCTAAAAAAAGTATTGCCTTTTATTTCTAGGCTCAGTTTAATTTCAAGTGCCATTTTTTAAAAAAAAATAAAATTTTCTTTCTTATTTAAATAAATTGTCTGGAAAAAGTTTTGTTTTATTTTTATTTTTTTTGAATTGAAAAAAAAAATATATTTTTTATAAAAAACCCCTATTTTAAATTTTTTAATTTAAGAAAATTTATTTTAAATTTTAAGATAATTATTTCTTTGGGATATTTATAATAAATAATAATACATCTTATTAGACTCTCACAAAAATTGATAGTTTGCTTTTTAATATCGCTTAGTTATTTAAAATACTATAATTTCATTAAAAAAAGTTTAGATAAGGAAGGAAATAATTTTTATTTAAATTTATTATACCTTATTATCTCAATTATTAAATGAAACAAATAATATTTAATTTTTCTGGATTCAATTTTTATATCAAGAATAAATGCTCCTAATTACATTCTAATATTACAGCCTTCTATAAACTGTTATAATCACAAAATAAAAGTTATAATTATAAAAGCTAAAATATTTAATGAGGTAGAAATTGAAAAATTAATTTAAAGGGAAAATTAAAAATACTTAAAATTTAAATAAAGTATAAATTAAAATTTTTCTCGGGAACTTTTAAATAAAAACTCAAAAGATTAAAATTTTAATAAAATTTATAAATATAAAAAACATTTTTAAAAAATTTAATTTTTTTAATAAAAATTTAAATTTAAATAATAATTGTAAAAAAATTTTTCCTTTTAATATTTTTTCATTTATTTAATGATTAGAACAAGAAATTGCTTAAATGTTGAAGTTCAACCTACCTTTATAATGTTTATACCTTTAGTTATTTTAAATTAAATAGTAGCCCTATTAAAGCTGGTGTATTTAAAATAGTAATATACAAAAGAAGAGCTTACGATATTTTAATCCCGAAAATTTTTTAAGTTTCACCAATAACTATGCAATAGTTTTATATTCTTTTCAAAAACGGTGCCTAGAAGAATTTTAATCTTTATAGGTATAGAGTTAGTTTCAAATTGGAAGAGTAATCAATATATATACCACAAATTTCCGAGAAAACAACAAATATATTTTTATTTTCCTTAATTCTTAACTATAATATTGAAATATTATTAAAATATTATTTAAGGTTTACTTTAATATTAATATAACCTACAATAAATAAATATAATTTTAGATATTTCGATTTAAAGTATTAAAACATTATTGCAAAGTTAACAGAGATAAAATATAAATCTAAATTAAAAAATTTTTTTCATGATATTAAAAATAATTTAATTAGGAGAGAGAAGAGTTATTAATTATTGAGTTTTAATTAAAAATAAGTCAACAATATATTAATTCGGTTTATTTATTTGAATTGGAATTAATATTTTGAAGCTTTTTAAATAAAATAGAGACTCAACTCTAAGGTCTTTTAAAATAATGACCGAGCTGGGAATTAATTAAAAAAAGAATAATGTATAATTAAAATTCATGATCTCATTTTTATCCTAAATTATTAAATTAATTATCAGTTGAAAAAAAATGATAAAAACACAAAAAGCGAATTTATTTCAGGAAATTTTTTTTATGTTAGTAAAATTTCTTAAAAAGTAAAAAGCATTCATACCAAATTTCTATAAGTCACAAAGTTTTTATTGAAAGGCTAAATTTATTGGCTACAATTGCATTTTAAATATAATTAAAAATTTTATTCGTAATTAAAATTTTATAACTCACATACTCATATCAATGTGAGCTTGGAACTATGCATAGAGATTTTCCAGCTGTTGCTTTGATTGGAGAGAGCGATAATTTTTCCATAGTCATTCTATTTTAGTATTCCAACTATAATATGCTAATATGTAATAGAAACGTGCCTGGGGTATAATCACGAAAAAGAGTGTGAACACACTATTTACTATGTTGGAGAGACTTACTTTTGATTATAGATCTCCTATAATAGGATTGAGGTTTCAAAAGGAATAATAGTATCGACTAAATTCTTAAAAGTTTAATACATAAACTGCAAGACTATTACATAACCTCTCCTAGCTCTTCTTAGAAAATCTAGTTAATATTTATTACTGGACATTTTTAATTTGATTTTAATAATGGTTGCACCTAAAATTTTAGAATTCCTAAGTTTAGAAATGGGGCATCTGTTATTTCTTCGGTCTACAAGTAAATCAACCATGGTTAAATTAAGTATTAGCCAAAATTACTTAAGGAAAGTCAGTTTAAAGCGAGAGAGATATATAAAATTTTAATTTAATAAAATTATTTTTAAAATATAGATAAAAGCAAATTGTATGTTATATTGTCATAATTATTCACTTTATCCAGGTTTTATTCTTTAAAATATTTTTAAAAATGCTAAAATAAATAACCTTAGGAGTTAAATCTTAATAAATATTTTTTTAAAAAATTTTTATTCTTAAATTTAAAAAAATTTAAGGAAAAAAAATTTATTTAAAAAATTCTTTATATTTTAAAAAATTATTTTTTTTTAAAATTAAAAAAAACTTTTTCAAAGACTTTTCTAAATAATAAGAAATTTTAAATTTTAAAAGAAAAAAATTAAAATATTAAATTAAAAGTTTAAAAACATTAATTTTCTTTTTAAATTAAAAATTTTTTTTCACCATTTGAATTTTTTTATGGGTTTAATAAACTTTTCTTTTTGGGAAATTTTTTTATTTAAAAAAAGGGTTTAAATTAAAAAAATTAAAAGATTTCTTTTAAATTTAATCTTTTGTTTTTTCCGAAAAAATTATTTAAAAAGAAAACCAAATTTAAGATTCTTTATCAAAAAACTTAAATTAGGGATTTTAAAATTTCCAAACAAAAAGTTTCAACTTCCAAATTTTTTATTTTAACCCAAACATGATTTTAATTAAAATTCCCTTTTCTATATTAAAGGAAATTTTTAAAAAAATTAAATTTACAAATTTTCCTGAGTTTTAAATTTAGTAATTTTCGTTCGATTCCTGGGTTGATAGTTGAGTTTATATTTAGAAAATGATCATAAAATGTTTGTCATTTAAAAGATATTTATGATATTTTTATTTTTTTCATAAATGTAATTGTCCATTTTGTAAATTTCAGATAATAAATAATGAAATGAAATCTTTGTTAATAAAAAGATATTTTAAAAAGAAAACAAAGCTTCAAGCTTAAAATTAAAAGGATTTGCTTTAAGATTGGTTTAATCTACGAAACTAAGTGGATTAATTAAAAGCAGGTTATGAAAACAAAGAAGGTGGGATTAAATTCCTATTTGAAAGAGTCAAAAGTTAAAAGTAATAAATAAGTTGAGTAAGTTAAAGATGGAAATAATAAAATATTATTTTAAATAAAAGTATAGATTAGATTGGTTACCATTTCTAAAATTAAGCATTAAATTTTTATAATTCTTATAAGATAATTTTAAAGATGAAAAAATTTGAATCAAGTTTTTCAATAACATTTTATTTATTATTCATTTATTTACTTCTATCCATAAATTGATTTAGAAAAATTAGATTATAATTTTTAGGAATAAATTAACTATCAATTAGGTTAATCAGCACTTGCTTAAACTAGAGGCTGTGACTTTTTATAATTATTGGTGCTTAAAGTGCATTTGGTGAACACAAAAAAATTAAATTTCCCCGTAGAAAACTTAAATATTAAATTTTTCAAGACAATATAGAATAGGTTATTATTTATTTTTTATAATTGAATATTGCAAGAGAGTTTAAGGGAGACATTCACTGCATCATTATTTATTTTTAAACAATAAAAAATTATATTATAAATATCTTTCAGATTTTTAATTCCTTGTAATGTATAAAATGACTACTTTAATTACTTGTTTAGTGTGTTTTTTCTTTTAGAAGTCATATGGAAATGTTTTAATAGATTTAAGTAAAAAAATAATTTATCTAAAAGTTAAAATTTTTTCCTCTTTATAAATCCACTTTTAAAATTTTACCATTAAGATGAAATGAATAAAAATATTTTTAAATAATAAAATAGGCTATACATGTTTTATGTTATTTGTTTTTAGGAGAACTTATTACCTTGTAATAAATCTTTAATAAATGATAGCCAGTAATTATAAGAGTATATTTTAATATAAAAAGCTTCCATGAATATAAATATATTTATAGATGGTCTGAATTAAATCTACAAAGTTGAATAAGTTGCGAAATCATTTCCAAAAATATGACATGACATCAGAAGAATCTATCTTTTATTTCTCTAAATAATTTACTCTCAAAGAGGTAAACATCTAGTTTAATATTTTCTCACTACTAGAGATCAGACTTTTTCTTAAACAATTGAAAACCGATAAAAAGAAAATGAGGTAAAATTATATTATAGTTGAAATGTAATAAATTATAAAATATATTAGAAATGCAAATAATAATTACATTTTTAGTTTGAAGCTAAAAAAAGAATTAAAGTTTCATAATTTTAAATTAGAATTTAATTTTAAATATTCCTTTAACAGAGGGATAATCGCATAAACAAAAAAAATAAGAATTTTGAAACTTTTTTAAAAATATTTAAGTTTTTTATTTTGATAATAAATTTAGTTTAATTTTGTAAATTAGAGTAAAGGTTAATCTCATTTTTAATTAATTAAGAACAATTTTTTGAGAAAATATAAATATAAAAAATATCTTTTATTTTATTTAATAAAAAGATTTTATGGTAATTATTTATTAAAATGCAAAGAATACCCAGCTTTCTTCTTTTTAAAATATTAATTAGAGAGCTATAAAAATGAAGAATTTAGAATAATTTAGAGCGGAAATAAAATTTATAGTTATAAGTCTAAGTATTATATACTTAAATTACACGATAGAAGGTCATTTATTTCATAACAATATAAATAAATAGTAACAAAATAATTTAATTTAACAAAATATATTAAATACCTCAGAATTATTACATAATACTACTTAATTAATTTAAAAAGAATAAATTAATAGTTTTATTTTAATGAATCCATTTTTAAATATTTATCATTATCGTTCGTAATTTTTAATTTATTATTTTATTTAATATATAAATTAAGGGACGCTCAACCTTTTCAATCTTTCAATTAATAAGTCTTGGAATTTTGTAATTTTAAAATATATAAATGATCATCTATAACAAACCTCTTAATAAAATTAAAGTTAGAATAAGTTCTTGAAATTACTACACTGAAGAAAAAAATTATTTATCAAATTATATTTAGCTTTCGGCATTTAAAAAAATTAATTATTATTTTTACCCCTTTGCACTTTAATCATTTAAATGTATAATATTCATCAAGATAAACTGACTGAGTTGAGATTTTAGATTGTTCAAAATATAGATCTTTAAAAGAATTAGAATAATTCATATTTTATGTAAATTGACAATAATTTTTATTAGGATAATATTATTTATTGACTTCATTTATTATAAATTAGATGTCAAAATGAGTATAATTTTCCATTTCAAAAATAAAATTTCATGAAAAATGTTTTATAAACGAATTCTTACAAATAAAACTAAATCATTTTCTCTATTAAATTATGCAAGTTCTTATTAAATCTGTAATTGAATCCATTTTATCAAAGGTATTTTTTAATTAGTAAAATCTTATCGAGGTAAACTTAATTATTATTTACAAAAATTAATAAATTACTAAAAAATATTATTTAATGGCCACATGAGTCTTTAAATCTTCCTTGAAAATTTTTAATTAATACTATTCTCTATTTATATGAATCAAATTATTTAATTCTTGCATCTCTACTCAATAATGATTTATTAAAGCGAATAAATGAATTTAAAAATAATTTAGATTATCTTGAGGGAAAAAAACATATTCATAATAAAAATTTATTTCTCATTGTTCCATAAATCTTCCATGAATTTAATAAGAGTAATAATTCTGCTAAATTTAATTATATTTATATCATCGTAAGGTTACATGTAAAACTATCTTGAAACTAATATAATATTGACTAAAATTTAAATCTCTGAAAGAATAATTCAATTTATTTCAAATCAAAGTCAATAGGAAGAGGATGTTTATTCAAGATGTTCAAAAAATATTTTTGAAAATAATATTTCTATTATTTATAAAAGGAAATTATAGATATAAATATATAAATGGTGTTAGTCTAAAATAAAAATTATAACTCTTTAGTTCTCTTGTTAAGTTTGAAATTTATAAATAAAAATATATCAATAGAAGAAGAAAACTGCAAATTAATTTATGATGATTAAGTATTATTATAAAACATTAGAAATTATAAAAGCTATTTATACAATTAAGATTAAATTAAGACTTTAACTAAGGAACATCTAAGGGAAAGAAAGCTCCTAAGTAATCGAATATTGAAGAAAAAGACTAAACTCTTTCCATTGAAATTTAAATTATTTTACTTTTAAAGAGTCAGTCTTTATAGTAATCTATTTTATAATTTAAATTTGTATTTTTAAATATATTAATAAGAAGAGTATTCATTTTAAAGATTAATTTTTTTTTTTAAAAATAAAATATCTGGGTCGAGATATGCTTAACTATTAACTATTTAAATTGAATAATTTTAGTTTAATAGTCAACTATTGAATTATCTTGTCAGAGATATTGATTCACAAGAATGAAAAATTATTTAGCCTCTTTTTAAAATTTAACCAATTTATTCCTTGTTAAAAAATTCTTGTCCATTATTCTTATGATTATTCAGATATTTTTATTTTATTAATTTAATACTCATCTATTGAAAATTGTAAAAGGAACTTGAAATTCTATTCAATTTATTTTAAATAGAAAGTAAAAATTCTTTAAATTAGCACTACTCAATATGAAATTTTAAATACTAAATATGCCATGTAGGGGGGAAATTTAGAGAAATATTTTTATTTTTAATCAAGAGTATTCTTGACCCATAGTCTTCAAATATGTTTCTTAGATTAATTTAACCAGATTAAACGGTTTAAGAATTTTTAAAAAATAAAATTCGCAAAGTATTTAAAGTAAAAATTATCCTGTAAGATTCAAATATTAAATTTAAACAACATTCCTTTGTCCATTCATGATATATGAATCTTATTTTTCATTCTTCTACATTTAAAAAAATTCTTAAAACTGCCAAATTAAATATTAAATTAAGATAGATAATAACATGAAAATATTTATTATAGATTAAATTGTATGGAATATATTTACCATAAACTTTTATTAATACATAAAACCTTTTAATAAATTAATCATTAATTGCATATATGCATAAATTTCCTCTATGATTAAAATACTTACAATTATAACAAGTTTTGCAAATAATTAAAAGAATTAATCGATACTTTTGTTGAATATATCTTTTATGAAAATTTATATTCATTAAACATAATTTGTTCTTGTATCTTATCTTGCCTTATATATAATTTAGATTTAATAATTTAATTTGAATTTTTTGGAAGGCTTATAACCATAATTGTCTCTTCCCTTTACAAAATAAAAGAGTTGCTTGATGTAATTGAAAGAGAGATTTACTCGACCTATGTGGTTCCGATAACATCTGCGAACAACCCAACATCCACTAAGTAATCATTGGGTCCCTGGCTTTCCTAACTCTCTTTCCAACTTTAGATTTCAACCTCCAAATCAGAGTACCATCATCCATGATTTTATAAATGGCCGAGTCTTTCAGAAAAATATCTCCTTAAAGAGGCTGGCTTAGTGCTGCATTATCGGTTGGTATTATTTGGCCGGTAGACTTCTCATGATTACTTTAGAAAATTGTGTTATTGCTGTCACAGAATTAATTAAGCAAACTGCCAACTTTTTTGACTATTGGAGACTTAGCAGTTGAGATTAAATTTTGTTCGTTAATAATTCTTAAAGCTAGGAACTTTAGAGATCAGCCGCCAATGATATTTATTAAATAGGTATTCTTAATATAATTCAAATTAATTAAAAGACGTTTCATATTTAAATTAATGTTGTACAATATTTGTTTGTAGTTAGTTGATGTAGACAGGAGTGCTATCGATTAAGTAAATACATATGCGAAAATAAAATAAGAGCAATTAATTTTTCGAACTATTTAAATTCTCTATTATAAATGTGTTTATAATTATTATGAAATTGTATCTTATATTTACCATGAAATATTTTAAATAAAATTTAAAATTTTATACTTTATCATCAATTCACCTCTCTAAAGAATTCCTTTAATAATTTAATTTATCCTAAACTGAACATTAAGAGTAGTCAATAGTAAGATAACTTCAATATTTATTTTTTAATACAAAATCATAATAATTATAAAGACAGTTATAAATATCATTATTTTAAATTAAAATTCATCTAAATAAATAAGTTTTAATAAAAAAATATAAAACATTGGACTTTTAATTGTCATTTATTAAATAAATCAATAGATTTTAAAATGCAAAATATAAAAATATTTAAAAAAAATAACTAATTGAAGTGGTTGATGTGGTCTCTTTAAAATTATTTGCAGATTTTTAAATCCTTTTTTTTCCCTCACTTAGTTTTTGGATTTACTATTTTTAAAGATTAACTTTTTAATAGGAAGATTGGGGTTTAAAATTCAAATTCGCTATATTTAAATATTAGTAATGATGTGAGAATATTTACGCTGCACATAAATTGCTCTTCATTTTTAATAAAATTATACGTAAAATCATTTTATTCTTGATAAAAATATATTTCATTTCTTTTTGCAGAGAAGAATTAGACTGTCCTTTATTAATTTTAATATATAATATGCTTAATTATTGAAGATTTACATAATACAGTTTTATAAAAAGAATTTAATGCTTCAATCGTGAATTTTAAAAGGGCTGAGATTCTTAAGATTAGCTAATTCACAAATTTTATAAAAATAGGCTTGATCTCATTAAAAATAAGTATTTAATTTTTCTGATAAATGCATCTTTATTCATAATTTATTTTAGCTAATAAATATTTTCTGCAAATTTTATAAATTAAATTTTTATTCAATAATTATAATTAACTTTTTATTAAGTACCTTTTTATTGAAGAAGATTAAATCTTAACATTCAAATTTTGAATAAATCAGTAAACATAAATGCAAGAAAAGAAAGAAGCATCAAACGGGTAAAGCTTAAATAGGGAAAACCTAATTCCCTCCATCAAAGTTAATGATTCTGAAGAAACTAATCAGTAAAGTTAAATTATTGGCAAAGTATCGAATGAGAATCAAATCTAAGGAAGATCTAATGGAAATGGAATCTAAAAAATAACACAGCCGAGTGGGTTTAGAAAAACAAGAGACCTATTGAAAATGATCAGAGAGTCTAGTTCTAAAGCTCTTAGTAATAAGAGCCAGAAAGAAATGAAAGAGTAAGAGCCGAATAATAAAGAGACTATTGATACTGCTAATTTTAAGTGCTGGACTGCTCTTCCTAGTCAGACTGCTATAGTAGGAATTTTAATTAAAATCGGTGATTGGTTAAAATAATAAATAGAGAGTTGCAATTTTGTGTCAGTTGAAATCGCAGATTCACCCACTCATCTGCAGCTTGTTCTATAGAGAATAAAAAATTAATATGAGTTTCATCTTTAATCATCTTCACAGCACCTCTCAGCAGCGAGATATGACTCACGCATTCTTCATCATCATCTTCATCTTCTTCATCTAAACTTGTGTCGCTTATAACTCTTGACTGAGTGCTCCCACACAAAAGTTACAAGGATAAAAAGTTCTTAGAATTTGATGCTGAATCGAATGGTCTAATTATTATTTAAATCTGACACACTTCATCTGCCGCTGATTTATTCCATTTTAATTTAATATCTAATTTAATTCTCTTTTTTATTAAATTCTCAGCTATATTTTATTATATTTTCTGTAAGTCCAGATAAAACTTTTGATGCAAAAACCTAAAGCCCTAATCAGCCTTAAAATTCATAAGACAAAGTTGATGCTCCTAAGTTGACTTAATAACTTCGATAAAACGACTCAACACCTGAGGAGTTGAAAGTAAATTAAAGCGAGCCGAGAGATTAATTATTTGGATAGACTTTGTGAGATAAGAGTAATCAATAGAAGAAACAAGTTTTCCAAGTTGAGATGCATTAAAAGCCTAACAATAGATTTGAATTGAGAAACCCGCTTAAAACTTAAGAAAATAAAAGAATGATTGGCTCTAATCTACTTGCCAGTAGCACTGCTTAGAAGAGTTAAAATTAGATACTCTAAGATGGTAATGGATTCTAAATAAACGAGTTTGACCCTTTTTAGAATGAAACTTCAAGCTAAAATGGCTAAGAGGTAGGGAATGTAGAAGTTTAAAATCTTCCTCAAAGTAAAAAAAATACTGAAGACAATTAACAAATGAAAGGAAGAAATGTGAACACATAAAACAATATCGACTTTGTATCTCCTTTAAGAAAGGATTATTAGCCTTTTAGGATTCCTAGACATACTCCTGCTTACAGTAGAGGGAAGTATCTTAGTACACCCCTCATCAACTACAATATTAAATCTAGAGCCTCTAATATACGTTCAAACGAAGCCACTGGAGAATTTGCTATATCAAATATTTTTATACCATTTCAAGTCAGTTAATTTTAACCGATTTTTATTTCGCTTTAAAATTAGTATGATTCGTTTGGCATTTATTGATCAGTAATTTATATTTTTAATTTGAAGATACTTTTAATAATTAAATGATATCTCCAAATGATCTAAATGACGAAGAGGGTTTAAATTTTGGAAAGATTAGTTAGTAACCTTAACTTACTCCAACCTTGGGAGATTTTAACGAACTATAGCTTAAGTTTGTGGACCTATTGAAAGAGAAAATGATTCTGGAGGAAAAACTTGGCCAAAATCAAGGCTAGCTAGAAGCGCAATAGAAATCCATAAAAGAGTATCAAGTAAGAGTCAAAGAGGCAGAATAGAAGGTCAATATAACAAACTTAAGATTGCTCATTTATTTCCCATTTGATTATTATAAGCTGGATAGTGCTTTCAAAAAGTAAAGGTCTCAGCTGATTGCAAGGTAGCAAGAGAAAATGCTTGAGAAAGGTTTTATCAATGAATATTCTCCACTCAGATAATAGCCACTTGAAGATTCCAAGCAATAGGAATAAGTAGAATCAAACTAAGATTAAACACCAGAAAAGCAGATCATTCCATTTGTGGACTCAACCAGCCCTTTGAGGATTAACTAGGTTTAGAGCCAAAGAGAAAATAACTTTACTCATCATGTTGCGACATTTTAGATACTCAAAGATATGATAAATGAAAAAGATGATATCATTAAAGGGCTGTATTAAAGAATAGAGCATTTAGAAGATCAAATTTAGGAACAGGAAAATCAAAAAGATAATTATAAGCTTGATCAAGGTTTAATCAATTTTCCTAGCTAATAAGATTTGGGGCTGTCATAAGGCGAAGAGAGTTTCTAAATCAATTTTTTCTATTTAAAAGATAATAAATTGTATAAAACAGTTTCTTGTTTGATGCACTTCACGAAGTTATTGATCTTAATTTACTTCTCTAAAACAAAGTTTGGAAGTTTGAAAGTCTCTACTATCAAATTAAATCGAAAGAGAAAATTTATCAGATGATTATAGATGACTAAAGAAAAAGGATATAAGACTAAATGTTAAGTCAAAGCAAAGATTAATTTGATAGAATTGGAATAAAGACAGGCTAATCATTGAATAGCAATTAAGACAGAGGCTTTTGGCCAATCTAAGAAATTTCATTTTATGGATTAGTTTTGATTATATGCATGCTGATCTATTTAATGACTGTCCAAGTTTTTATGTTTTGAATTTATAGCATTTTGATATTTCATAATAAAGGAGGATAAAATATGCCTCAATGAGTTTTCTAATTAAATTAAGTTTGTATTAAGAATAGCTATTCTAAAACTCTTTATTTTGTTATTAAGTGAGTTAATTCATAGCCATCTCATTTTCTTAGCAACTCTTTAGGCGAATATAAGTGCAATTTAAGTAATTGGGATTCCCAAAATGACTAGTGAGTTTCTTTCGAAATCCGCTGAGCTAAATGTATTCTTGATAGCGTTATATTCGATGAACTTAAGTTTAGGTTTTGGCACATATTACTCTTTCTTATCTATGGACATATTCATGAAGCGCTCCATGCTCTACTCAATCATCTTCTGAATCTTTTATTAGTCCTTATAGCGAGGCTCCATCTCATTAGATATCTTTCTTAAAAACTCCATTTTCTCTCGCCTGGTGGATCTGATTGACACTCCTTCTATCTCACCTGTACCGTTTGAAAATTCCTTGCAAAGCACGTCTATGAAACTGTCAACTTAAATTAAAATTTGGCCAAGAAAAATTGAATTGTAAGATAACTAGTCTGTAGATAGCCTTCTTGGATTTATAGACCATGTTTATAACTTCTTGATTTCCACTCTTCTCAAAATTTCCTTTGTTAAGCCTGAGTGAGTCATAGAAGATAACTGCAGTTTTGAGTATCTCCCCCATATTTTTATTCGTCATTAGGTCTTTGAGCTCTTAGAGTTAGTTCTCTTTAGCTTCTGCAAAGAACTAATCGTACTTCTCTATCATTTTCAAGTATACATTATGTCTTGTAATACCACTGTTAAATGTTTGAGAGAATAGGGGAATCAATTCAGCTTATTGAATGTATTGATATCCCATCCTAGGCTCCTTGTATTTCTCGTCAACTGCAGGATTTAGATTTTTAAATTCACTCAATCAATCAAATAATTAAGGACTAACATTCTGGCATGCATCTTCCAGATCATACATAAAATTTGACTTTATAAAAGTATGCTGAGTTATAAACAACATCGGATTAACTAGATGATTGAACTCGTTCTTGATCTTTTTGACAATAGCCCTTATATGCTCATTTTAGTAGAGTTCATGATCAAATTGCTCACTGTCAAGCAGCTCATTGATATTGACTCTGTACTCTTCCATTTTGATATTTCGCAAAACTACCAACTCATAGAATGACTGAGTGAGTAAGTAGAATACAATCACTCGAGGGAATGAAGCGAGCACCGTTTTGCGCTGAAACATATAAGAGTGCTTGAACCAGAAATAGCCTAAGTGCAACAACACATTTGTTCCTATCAAACCGATCAACATCTGATTTGTGTAGAAGTGATAGAAGCCCATTATTTCTTTCAATATGAACAGTTATGCGAAAAGTGGAAGGTCAGGGTTGTAAGATTTACCAAAAATTTTGATAAAGTCACTGAAGGTAGGATCTCTGAACACCTTGAACTCATTTTCTATCTCGTGCATCTTTTAAATAAAATTCATTTTACTATTTAGGTGAGATCTCTTTGATATCGTTAAGGTGAGTATCTACCTCATCCTGTTTAGGTTTCTCCTCTTTTATTTACTCAGGAAAATTTTATTTCACCATTTCATGAGTTTAATAATAACTCTAGTTCAAAATTAACTCTTGCTATTTCACTCAGCTTTCCAGTATCCATGATTGCATCCATATTATAGAAACCCTGCCCAAGACTTCCTTGTTGCATTGATTTCATTTCCTCCGCATCAAATTTCAAGTCTCTGTTGGAGATAAACTCAGTAAACTCGTCATCAGTCAGGCAATTTAAGAAGTGGTTCAAAGTCTATGGCTTGCATCTTAATTTATATACTAAGCTTGCATAAATATCTCCTTCTTACTCATTATAGACTTAAAATGAATGAGATAAAGAAAATTGAGAATATTTTAACTTCCAGATTTCTTATCTTTGTAGATCTACGAATCCATCCGGAGCGTCGCTTATTATCTTTTACAGGAATTAGTTTTTAGGATCCATCCATCTTTGATTAATTTATTTAGCTCCCAGTTCTCTTTCAGATAAATTTTGTAGACTTTTATAGTGCTGTCTAATCTACTTCTTTTCCTTGCTTTTATACATGTGCTTCCTTAATATAAGAATAATGCTTTTTCTCTCAAGTATAATCACACACACACACACTATAAATTAGTCTCTTTTCTTCATATAACTTTTAGCGTAGAGCTCTATCTCTATCAATTCTTTCTTGCATCCTATCGAGCAAGCTGGGTAAACTGCTGCTGCTATTCTCCTCAACAATATTTCTTTCGCCAATTATTCTCTGCAAACTTGAACTTTCCTACTCTTCTTCATGTGGCTCTTAAATTAAAGCAAGATTTAACCCTTTGAACAAATTTAAGATGATAAAAAATATTCTTGTTGTTAGGGCGACTAAACGCTATTTCTATTTGAGTAAAAACGCTTGATGCTGCTCTTATCCTCTTCATCTGAGCCATCTAAACAAGAAAAATTATCTGACATTCTTCTAAAAGAATTCTAATAAGTAAAGATCCCAAGATTTTCAAAAATTAGTTCCTTTTTCAAATCTATTTTTATGAGAAAATAATTTAAAGTTAGAGCATATGTCTTGCCAGAGAGATACTAAGCTTTGCGATTTGCTAAATATACAATATTACAAAAGTTATAAGATCCAAAAGCATCGAGTAAGCTCCAAGTAGAAATTTGATTACAAAATTCGATTTCCTTGCGAGATAGTTTTCTGAGTTTTCCTTGTGCTTCTGCAGTGGGTCTTTTTAATCTAAATAGTTTGTCTCTGAATTTCTTAGGCTAGGTTTCATTAAGTCTCTTTCACAATAATTTACATTTTTTAATTAATAGCTTATTCGAATTTGTTATGGCTTGATGTGTGACTCATACTTTTTATCCTCTTCTTATGAAAAGCCATCTAAGACTTATTTGATCTAGTTATCTTCCCTCGATATTTTGCCTTATCTTTAATCATCAACTTCACTTGTAGGGCGGCTCTCACTTGATTGACTTTGCTGCTATTTCCCTTTTTAGTTTTCATTAAATGCATAAATATAAGCTATAAAAGACAAAGCACGAAATAATAATTTATTTACAAGCATGAGAAGAGTCATAGACTTTATCCTTAGAGCAGGCAGTGGTATTGTAAAAGTTGCTCATTTTACTTATGTCCTTTAGTTCTAGGGGGGATTTCTACGATTTTATCTATTTGTCTTCAGTCTCTCCTTTTCCTATTAGGGAGTCTATCTTGCTTACAAAATAAGTGCATTCAAAATTAGATTTAATTATTTAGTTTCAAAATCTTCTTCTGTAGAGTCCATAATATCAAATTAGTTATAGTTTCACTTTAAATAATTGTAAGGCTTATATTATATTTTTAAAAGAGATTACTTTAATTACTCAGTTCTAAAAATTTATACAGCGAAAATAATTAGCAATAAATTAGATAGAGATCATTAAATTAAGAAAAGATAAGTGTCTCATTTTGATTATATTTAATGTTCTTTAAATAGTTATTTTATCCTAAATTAAAAATTAATTCTTAAATAAGGTGACTATTCAATCTCCAAACAATTTCATTTCATTTACTTTGTTAATTGAAATATTTATCTTTGAATAAATAATAAAATTTAAGCTATACAATATATTTCTACTTCTTCATCAGTCTCTTAATTGTTTGGTAAGTTGAGAAATACACATATTTATGAAAGGGAAAGTTTGCTTTTGAAATAATGTTTATATCTTAGTTTTTTAATAATTAAAAATGATGAATTAGACTAAACCACCTAGGTTATAAGAAACACTAAATCACCCTACAAAAACAAATGCTCTGAAATAAACATAGAGGCGACAAAAAATGCGAAATCTTACACAAATAAGTTGTTTCGCGATGTTAGTCTTCCTGCTTCATTTTGCATCGATCGCTCACTGCACTTAAAAGAAAACTTAGCAATAAACTTTCCTAAATAAGAGCAATATATTTATAACTTGAAACACTCTCATTTATTTTTAAGTAATATGACTAACTTTATACAAGGATTGAGACTATCACACTATCTATATGATTAGCAACCTTATTAAAGTTAGGGATCACTTTATGAAGCTTTAGATCTCGAAAGCCTACTTATGAGTTTAGGCAGCACATTCGAGAGTCTCTCTCAAAATTAAGAACCTCAAGAGAGTGAAAATAGCGAGCTCTCAAACATCTAATCAGATTAAGAAAATGACAAATTCTTCTAAGCCTGGCAAAGATTTAACCAATTAATAAAAAAATAGAGCAAAGAGGATGAGAATGAAGTTGAGTTCTGTGATAGAATATCTCGAATCAGAAATGCAAAGATATGTGATGGATGGCTCGAGCGATAGGAATGGTATTAACCAACTGTGCAAGAGTTTAAGATGATAATTGAATAATCAGAGGGTTAGAATATAACTAAAGCAAGGAAGTCTGTTATTGAGTATCACAAGTTAAGCCCCTATAATATGGAAGTTATGGAAATCTTAGCGCAATTCTCCTATATGCAACTCAAGTATGCTAACATTAAAAAAAAGTCTTTATATAGATTTAATTTTATGCAGATGCCAAATATTTGATAGAAAAGATGTTTAGTTTTGAGCCAGACAACATATCGGGGCATATGATTGCAGGTTCAATATTTTACAACTACAAGTCTTGCTAGATGGCTGTATATCACTTTGAAATTGTCCTAAAAATGAAAAATACTGACCCAAGAGAATCTAACTAAAATAAAATAGCTTTATTTTTACATGTCTTAAATCTATTTATTTTAACTTAATGCTTAAAGAAAATTAGCATAAAAATTAATAAGGAAGGATATTTTATTTAATTTTCAAGTTATTATATCTGCCTTAAAACTTAGTAGACTAGCGCATGAATGTTTTGATACTGAGTTAGCTCTGAATCTGATAGAGAAAGCTACAGATCCCTATTCTAATTTAATTTAATTTTATTCTTCTTTATTTATATTCACTATCATCAACTCATTTCATCGACATGGTAATCAAGGCTAAAGAGAACATCCGCTACAACATCACCTCTACTTTATTCTCAGGGTTAGAGAAACTCATACACTATAACAACGCTCTAAAGGGTGATCTAGATCTTCCGAAATACGCTTCTTGGTTCACAATTTACGCACATGGACTTAACCAAACTATGAAACTTATAGCTCACCAAAATTACGCCTAGCAGTTATATTATGCTAATTGGAGATTCAATCATTTATATTTAGAATTTTTAAGATTCGCAAATGAGTTCTTCGGCTTTTAGAGATTCAATTATAGTGATAAGTTCTTAGGAAAAGGATCCAGAAAATAAAAGCTGAGAATAGGCTATGCAAGTGTTGACTTTGGCATTTCAAATACTCTTCATGACTAAATGGTTCCCATCTTTATTTACCATGACAAGTCATTTTTTGAACTTCACTTTTTCCACTTGGCTGACTCTACTTACCAGCAAAACTGGATTTGAATACATTCATTCATTTTAGTTTTAACTCTGATGAAATCCGTAGACTCGGAACGCTGGGCACATATCATCCAATAGCTCACTTATCTGACTACGAGGCAGCTAAATACATTAACTCCTACAACATAGATATCTTAATAGATAACAAAGGTCACTCTTACGGCCATAAAATGGGAGTATTTTCACTTTAACCTGCACCCATTCAAGTTAGCATGCTGGTCTATCCCCATTCAACCGGAGCTAATTATTTTCAATATGTTCTAGCAGATCACACTGTTGTTGATACGTATGTTAAATTAAAATCTCAATTTATATTTGATACTGTGAATCGTAACTATATCCAAGAGAAGGTGATATTTTATTAATTCTAATTAAGTTTTATTTTGATCTATATGCCGTAGACTTACTTTCAGGTTCAACATAAGTAAAAGTTTAGAGAATGCTTGAAGGAATCCAAGTTTAGGCCTACTAGGAAAAACCTGGGACTGCCTGCTGATAAATTTATCTTCGGGATCTACTCTCAGTACTTTCAAATTGACTAGCTGTCTCTCGACACTTGGATTACAATTTAGTCTTAAAATGTAATTAATTTAGAAGAGAGTTCCCAATAGCATTCTTCTCTTCAGCTTGATCTCGACTGAGGGTCAATAGAGTATAATTTAAAGAGCGAAAGATTTAGGGGCATCCTTGGACGATATTTTCTTCATTGCCTAGGATGCGAAGACACAGGTAAATATCAATAGAATGTATCAAGCAGACTTAGCCCTGGATACTCTCTAAAATAAAAGCATTCAACTCTAATGTTAAATTAAAACTACGTTAATGCAAGAATAGTTAATACGGACATACTTTGGAGCGGAGTGCCTCTCCTTACCATGAAATCAGACACCTGGGCCTCAAGAGTAGGAGCAAGCATGATATATTATCAAATTTAAAAAAGTAGAAATAGGACTGATAATTTATATATAGATGATTAGAGCTTTAAATTTGGTAACGCCAGACCCCATATAAGAAATAACTAACGAAGGCCTAGACTAATAAATAGAAAATGGACAAGATTCTGATACAAAGCGTCTGGAAAATATAAAAAGAAAACTTGAGAACGCTTTCTAAAGTCTTCAGACTAAAGAAAACAACTTATCTCTTAATCTATAGAAAGAGAAGAATCAAACTCTTCAAAAAACACTCAAATATTTTGAGAAGCTTTATAACTAAACATTCGAATCGATAAGTGGAGATCGTAAACATAATGAAAAAGCTGATGCATCATCTCATGATACTATAATCTCTCATTCTGCTTAAATAGCAAACAACTAAACGTATTCCCAAAAAGCAGACTCTTCAGCTCTTAAGTAGCTATACTAACAAGTTCCGATTCAAAGCCTCGAGGAGCTTTTGATAGCCAATGATATAGATGATTTTATTGAAAAAGCAGTTAGTTTAGCTATAGGTTGGCCTGGTTCAATTTAATAGTTAGAAAGGCTTGGCAACCCGACTATAGCTAATCAGAGACTAGGTTCCTTAGCTTTGAAATAGATAAGAGTTTAGATAGAGGCAAATAGGGATCACATGTCTCTTTTCGATAGTAAGAAATGGGTAAAGAGCTACGAGAAAGGACTCATCGAAGTTAGATTTATTATTATTATTTTTAAGCGTGGAGGTTGCATATTTAACTCAATAGAGTCTAAGATAAATGAAAAGTATAATTTTATTTAAAGATATTGAGATCAGGAAGCTCAAATGATTTGTAGATTCGAAATCATAGTCTAGTTTTATGAGACTTCTTCAAATCGAATTTATTAAATTTCATACATTTTCAAAATTTCTAAATCAAAACTTGCTGCGAGTAAGATTTCTTTTATAATTAACTTTTTGTTTAACTAAAATTAATAGAGATTTCTTGAACTATTAAAATGTAAGTTTTTTTCTTTCTCTAAATATCCTATTTTTATCAATGAATTAACTTCTGCTCTTAAACTATTATCTTAAATCTTTTGTAATCAAAGTCCTGAGCTTCAGCATTTCTAAAATAGCTTCAAATGTTCTAATTTCTGATTTTCTTTTAACTAACTACATAATTAACTTTATTTTAATTAAATTTCTTTCTCTATCTAAAACCTCATACTTAAAATACAAATAATAACTAAAAAAATTAATAATTAGTCATTTAAAACAGAATAGGCCCTCATGGAAAGGATAAAAAATAAGAAAAAAGATTCTAAAAAATCTCAACCTTAAGCGTAACTGGGAGAATTTATGCATATATATTTTCTTTGAATCAATCACCACTGAAGAAATAAGGAGTAAAGGAATTGGGTAAATAGAATAAGAATAAGATCCAGCTTTGAAGAAGATTTTAGAGCAAGCGGAGACTTTATTTGCTTCTAAGAAAATTTTGTCAGACTCGGACTGGCTATTGATAAGAAATGAGTCAGGCTAGACTTTTTAGTAATTTCAAGAAGATCCAAAAAGAAACAAAGTTAACTCCAAGAGAAACACTATCTATCTTCACTTATTGGATCATTAAGTTAATGATTGCGTTATGAAGTTATAATAAAGATTATTGCAGATATATAAAAATTTTCTAAGCCTGGTGAATTAACAAGAGTAATAACAAATTCGATTAAATTAAAAATGAAAGGTTAAGTCAGTTAATTCACTATTAATTTATCTCTTTTAATAATTAGCATTGTTATTCACCCCTCCCTTTAGTTAAAGAAAAAATAAGAGAAAATAGAGTCTATCAGTCTGTCAATCTTTGTTAATTATAAATTTACCACTATAATCAATTTTACTTGCTTAATTTGAGTAAATTTGCCCTATTTTTCCCCTCTTTTTATTTATTTAACAAAAATAAATCAATTAGATCATGACATAGAATAATCGTTTAAGGATTAATTAGTGAGATACTGTGAAGCCTTTTACCTTGGTATGAAAGTTGCTGTGATAGAGCCGAAAAGCTAAAGTTTTATGAACTTCAATAAAATATAGTCAAGAAAGAAATGGGGAATCACTCAATACCATGCTGGAGAGATACTTGAGAAAACAATTTCGTAAATTTGATCTCTTAATGCTAATTAATTTGCAGAATGGTGCCTAAAAATGGATATTGCATGCTGAGTGTTACAATTGAAGACATATATCCAAATGACTCTATGAACTTCGTTTTTGGGTTAGCAAGCTTACAAAACAGGACTGGAGTTTTCAGTTTTAAGAGATATGATCCCTCATTTTAAGGAATAGAAGATCCTGAAAGGGAAAAGACTCTTCTCAGAAACGCTTGCAAAGTAATGGTCCATGAGATAGGACATATGTTTATGCTCAAGCACTGTATTTACTATGAATGCACAATGAATGGATCGAATAGCTATCAAGAGTCTTGCAGAATGATTAGATGTAAGAAAGTTAGATTTTAAACAACTTTAGATTTATGCCCAGTATGCTTGAGAAAATTGCAGCTCGCATTGAAGTTTGATACTAGTGAATGGATTAAGGCATAATTTTAGGCTTCGATAGATTTAGGAATGGATTGGAATTTAGAGTTTTATCAGAAGTTGCTTGATTTATGAAATTCATAATAGTTTTGATGCTTTCCTTATCTAACTAATTTAGTTCTTATTAAATTAAAATCAATGGAAGGAAATTAATCATATCAATTAACAGCATCAAGTTGCTCTAAAGTTTTGGTCTCTGGTGGCTACCTTATTTTAGACCCTCAGAACGAAGGCATAGTTCTAGCTACTGATGCTCGGTTTCACACCACCATTTAAGGCTTCTACTCTAATGATATTGATTTGAATACAGTCCTGTTCAGAGTAGAGTCACCTCAGTTTAATTAAATCCTAGAATATGAAGTAATAGAAGATCCTATTGATTAAATCATAAGAGTTAAGAATGGTGTCTCAGAAAACTCCTTTATAGACAAATGCATCTTTTACATTGTATAAGCAATGGCTTAAAGACAACTTTATAAAAGGAAATACAACAAATATGTTATCATACTAAAAGGAGACAACTCTTTTTATTCACAGCGAGAAAAGGTAATTTATCTCTTAATTCTTATTCTTAATTTTAGTTTGGAGATAAGTTCAACTTACACTCTTTGGTAGATTAAGTTAAATGTGATATTCCACTTGACCCTTATAAGAAGACTGGAATGGGTTCTTCAGCAGCTTTGATAACAAGTTTTCTAGCTGCAGTTTTCGAATATACAGGTTTTCTATAATTAAATAAATCAAAAGATAGCTTTGATGATGTTGAAGATTTATAGTAAGCAAAAACAAGTTCCTTTGAAGCTTTACACGTCCATGCCTAGATTTTGAATGCTTTTGTTCAGGAAAAAATTGGCAGCGGCTTTGATATCGCTTGCTCTATATTTGGCTCTCAAATTTACAGAAGGTTTTCAAACATAGAGGACTTGAATGAGATAGTTCAACTTCTTCAAAAGAAATACCAGAGTGATAAATAGGTAGATGTGAAAGATGAAAACATTCTAAGTATGATAGACCATTTTTCAGATCAACTAAGAGCAAACTACAAACTTATTAAGTTCGAGCTTGATAACAATTTGGACATTTGCTTGATAGATGTAGCTAGCGGCTCAGATACTAAGATTATGGTGAAGAAAGTTCTAGATTGGTCAAAGTCTTAAAATGATTAAGGGGATGTCGCATTTTAAGATCCCTTGTTTAAAAGACTAAGAGAGGAATATTTTATTATTTTAGAATACTCATCGCTCTAAAGCTCACTAATAAATAGCAGCGATACTCATGAGTCTGTGAAGGAAATTTGCCAATAAATTCGCAAAACTTTGTAGGAAATAAGTAAATTATCGGGAGTTGAGATTGAGCCAGAGGCTTAAAGTAAGCAACTAGATTTCTTATTGAGTTTGGAAAATGTTATCTACACTATAATTCCAGGAGCAGGTGGGAATGATGCGATATTCCTCATTGGATAAAAAGAGGACTTGTAAAATAGGGTTTAGCAGATGTTTTGTGAATAAGAGATAGAGTTAGGGAAACAGACATCAGTATTACCAATTCAAATTTTGAGAGAAGCTCCAATCGTGTTTTAGTACACATGAGATTTAAATTTAGATCAACGCAAATGTTTAAGCTAGATATTGTCTAACAAATTACTTTTAATAATTAAATTTAACTTTTAAATTCCTAAATCCTATTAAAATTGCTGTAAAATCTAATTTAATAAATTATATTGAATTTTGAATAAAGTTCAAAAAATTCTGACTTCATAAGCTAAAAAAAATAATGAAACTTAATGAGTCTTTAATTATTTTCTTCATTTATTGAAACAAAAACTTATTTTGTTAAAAAATAGTCTTAAAAGATTTAATTTGCCGAAGATCTTATTTCAATAATTTTAAAAACAAAGGTTTTAAATCTTGTATCTAATTTAAAATTATGATCTAAAATATAAAGTCTTGGAAAAGTTTGTAATTAGAAAAATTGGATTTATTTGCAACTACACATTTTTTGAATAGTAAGAATTAATGATATAAGCTCTTTATTGATTTTTGAAATCTCTTCTGAGAGTACTTTGCTTTGACAGTCTTAATTATAAGTTAGTGATTTTATATTAATATTAAATAATTAAATTACTTTATATTTCAAATTTAATTTTGAGTTATTTAAGCGATATAATAAAACCCACAGAAGCTGATAAATGAAATTTTAATATAATTATGATATTACCCTCCCAATCGAAATTATCTCAGCAGCTTTGATTATATATTTTCGCTTTCATTTAATATAATCTATTTAATATTTAAGAAATTTAATTAAATTTGAAAGAATATTTTAAGTTTACGCTTTGTGCACTCGTTCATTTCATTAATCTATAAGAGTTAAATAATATAGCACAAAATTAAATAAAATGGCTAAATTAATAAGAATGGGATTATAGAGAATTGGTATTTAAAATTTTTAATGGATTTAATTATTTTTTATTGGAAAATTAAATTTATTATATTGATTTAGGATCTAAAAAATATTTTGTAAGATAAACAAAGGGCACAAGCTCATTGGCTTCATCTACTACTCGTGCATTTCAAGTGTCACTTTTTATCCTATTTGAAAACTCTACCGAAAAATTATAGATTATTAGATATAAACTTCTGAAAATCAATACGTTTTCGTAATAAATTAAGTTGGAGAGTGATAACCGATAGATTTAATTTTAATTTTAATTGTATGTATTATTCTATTAAAGATATACTCTTTGCTATAATACAATAAGAGTTCTCTAACTCATATAAGTAAAGAAAACTATTCCAAAAATAAAAGATTCCAATGTACGGATATTATAACAACAGTAGCACTAATGCGCTTAATGCAAGTCTAAATCTCCCGATCCAGACTGCAACATAAATAAATTAGAATCACTCCTCAGTTATTCATCTTCCATCAGCAGCAGCACCTCTCTTAGGTTTAACAGCTTACTCCGATGATAGTGAGCTCGGAAAATCAATAGGCACTTTCAAGCACGAGTATCATTCAACCTGGAGCATACGCTTAGTTTGGAGTCACTTCCATAAATGTATTTTGATATGTAGAGAGATACATAAATAATGATGGACTCTGAATTACTATTAATCTATCAAAGAATTTTAGTTCTTTCTCATAGTAAGTAGCATGAATTTTGAGCAAAACTTATCGATGATTTTATATGATAATGGGTCAGCCAGTTATTCAATACGCTCCGCTAAACCAGATTCAACATAATCTAAACTGTAAATTTAATTATAAACGATCTTATAAAACTTAAGTGAGCCAACTCCAAAATACTAACGCCATCTCGGAAAATTATATCCTTTGATAGTTGATTTATTCTTTGATTTCACATATGTACTATTCAAGTTAGAAAAATCATCAGATTCTCCCCAAAATTAATTTATGCTTTAATTATTGAATCCTATAGAATCTTTGTTAAAACCTTAGACTTCCTCACTAAATAAATCCAATTAAATAACGATCTAATTATAAATCTTAAATAATATATTTTCATTAAAGTAGAACCCTCATAATTAAATTGAAAACAGACTGCAACAATTCAAACTTCTCAATAGCCTTTCATCTTCGTCAATATTTCCCTCTCTACAACTTCTCAGCTTACAATATAGGGAGTCACTCCAATAGTTTAAAACAATCCTAACTACTATGTTATCCAGACCTCTTTGCCTTATTACAATTCGAATTCTTATGCCGTTAACGTTGTCAACTCTAATTAAATCGGAATGGGTCACCAAGTCTGAATCGCTCCGCTAAACTAAATTAAATTTATAATGATAATTTTCTATTTTCTTAAATTCAAGGAGGATCAGTTATTGGAAATTTCGTTCAAACTTCGACTCAAGTGAGCCAACTATCCATACATTTGGATATGTGTCTCTCTCGGAAAATTATTCGTCGCTATAAAGACCACTTTATAATGCCGAAACTTTGCGTCATACTTAAATATATTAATTAATGCAATTTTCTTTCTAAATTGGTCAAAGTGAGACTTCCAATTTATAATTTATTTGTGTTTTTGATGATTAATTTCATGGAAAATCAATAATATTAGCAGTGCCCTAATTCTGGTGCAGTGATATAGGGTACTCAGGGGCGCAAGGATTCGCGTTACCAAGCCGAATTAATAAATCTCGCCTCCTCTTAGCAACTAGAAAACTATCAATTTAAATAAATTAATCCCCAAAATGACCATCTCCACTCAAACACCTTTAATAAATTATAGGATGAATATGAATGGATAATTGAGAAAGAATAAATTAAATCAAAACTAGAACAGGGAAGATATATATTTTTGATTATCTCAACAATTTAGAAACCAATATGAAACCTTGGAACCTGTTGGTAGAGATTGAGGAAGTTCATTGGATTTGAGTTTGAATTATTTGATTGAGTAGGTCTACTTACTTCCTGGACGTGTAGCGTCAACCTGCCCGACCTCTGGTCCTCCTGCGCGCTGGCGCCTCCAACTCTGTAAATGGGTATGGATTGAATCCGATCCTGTCCACTTTTGACCAATGTTGCCGGATTTGGAGGAGCGCTCTATAAAAAAGGTAGGGTGGTATAGGAATCGAAGTGGCACCTGCTCTACTTGGCGCGACCACTCTGAAAGTTAGGAATCCATACCTATTATTTGGTATGCGCTTCGGATTTTAGTTGACGTGCTCCCGATTTTAGGTAGCATCCTCGAAAGTATGGGAGGGAGCTCGATAAAATAAGGAGGTGATGCCAGTTTTAAGGAAGTGTCCTGGATTTTATGATACCAACTGCGATAGTTCCACCACAATATAGTGATTTATAATAGGACCTTAATAAATTTAAAGCTTATATAAATAAAAGCAGGAGAGAGATAATGATCATGGAGGGTGGTTGTGGATATATGCATAGCTACTGGCACTTTACTTTCATACGAATCCAAACCTCAGAGTGTGCATCCATTTCTTGATAGACACCACCCAGAGTTTGCGGTAGTCCTGCTCCGACATTGCAGTGAGCACCTCGCCAACGCGCTTCACCAAATGGGTTCTAGAGGTGTTGATATAAATGCAAGCTTACTTGGTTTCAATATTGGTCATGCTCAATTGCTGCTTGAGGGAGTGGAACAAATGCTCGACAGGGTTCAACCAGGGGGAGTACTCCGCATTAAAGAGCAGCGTCACTC
>JAJKFJ010022579.1:0-56017 GCA_027382625.1 Tetmemena sp. SeJ-2015
TACATTAAATGTGATATTCTTGTGTGGATTAAACTGAATGCTGATGGATCTCTCTATGATGGAATCGGTTGGTACAGCCTTCATTGCGCAGAATTTTGTATTTTACTTCGCAAAAAGTAAGAAATGGGTGCCTTAAAATAGAGAACTGTGCTTCAATTCGTGAGAAATGTAGTATTTGAGAAGGTGAGAGAGGCATCTCGGAAACCTGACGCGTTTTATGATCTTGTAGAGTCATTAATTCCGTCTTACAAGTATCTTGACGTATATGGTAGACTGTTCAATCAACGAAAATAATGGATAACAGTTGGAATATAGGCAATTTGCATACTGCCAGAGTCACAGCCTGCTAAAAAAGAAAAGAAGAAATTAAGACATCATAAATGACAAACTTATAAATTAAATAACAAATTTTAAATTCAAGAACTAGTTATTTATCAATAATTTTGATCATTTATATACACTCTCCTGGTCGATTAAATATTTGCATCTTGGGGTTTATCTAGTAAATTATTTGTGAGTAGTTTTAGTGATTTAACATTCTTGATCTAGTTTACTTTTTATTTGTCGGATATTAGGTTTAAAGAAGAGAAAATAGCAAGTATCATAGTGGGGCTCTACACCTGCAAATTGGATGAGGAGATGATCCTCAGAGCAATCAAATCCAACCAGCTCCTTCTCTTAAATTTTATAATCTTCATATAATCATAAATTTCATTCTCATGAAGTAAGAACACACCTAGTCATTTTTGTAAATTATAACTATAGGTATATGTTCCTATACAATAAGAACTACGAGGAGCTGCTGTCAGTAAAGAAATTCCAGAGGATGAAAAAGTACCTGGAAGATAACTTGGCAGGGGACTAGTTCCAAAATGAAATAGCTGCTCGCTTCAAGGTCTTCACAATAGACTATGTCATTAAGAAGGTGCTAGACTTTTCGCTAATGGACCATGACAAAAAAGTTAGAGACATCGCGAATTGGAATATCCAATCTACTGAGAATATCCTCAAGGCTCTTCTTAAAAATCATAAAGACGATATTGCAAAGTAAGCTAGTTCAGTTTTATAGTTCAATTTTAAATAGCGAGGTGTTCATAAACTATCTTACATTCAATGTCAAAGTACTCAACTATTTTATTATAGAAATTATATTTCTTAGTTATAGCTTTCATAATTGACTGAGGAAAACATCGAGTTCCTTCCTTTTAATATCCGATACTATATCTTGTTGCTTAATTTTAGCTTGCTGCTGTTAAAATGCTTAACCCAAGAGTCTCATTCTCTCCTCTTTTCTGTTTCTCATCTTGGGTCGCTTCAGCAAACTCAAATCCATTTTGTCCTTTGAAAAATCCACATTAGCACTTATTTTCAATTTGATTCCTGTATCTCTTTCAAGTCCATCGTTTACGGTTGCTCTCGCTCTATTTTCAAAATTTTGAGCCCTTCCTCCGCTACCTTGGAACAAGCTCAAGTGCCTGCTTTTGAAAAAGTTAGTGTCTCCTTGGTTCTATAGTCGCACACTTTAGTTCAATTAGGAATTCTCTCTAGGACCTCCCAAGGCTGAAGTTGCAACACTCTTGCCATCTCTAGGGCTCTGAAGTCCCACCTTCTAAGCCTTTAGGGAAAATTCATCAGCCACTATCTTATTCAAGCTGGTGCCTTTGAAAGCTGATCTCTACACTTAATTGATGTCCATCTTGCTCTAGATCTACTTCTCAAACGTATTTTAATCTTATTGACTGGAGTTGCGCATTTTAAGTGATCTCTAATACTTAAGGGATCTCAAAGTCACTCTCTCCTTTGCTTCGTTCTCTTCATTTTTAGGCACAACAAGAGCAAGTGAATTATTAGTGAGCGAGCTTTGCTAAACATCTTGATTCATGATTTGCTCGTCTCCAAGAGCAGGCAGCACTAATCTCTTGTTCGCAAGATAGTCAAGATATGTGTCTGGGTTTTCAGGCTAATGATTTGCTACAGATCTCAAGTTAGACAACTGAGACTGAGTTCTAGACATAGCTGCAGATGAGCCTGGCTTTGAAACCTTTTCTGCATAAGAAAATATCAATACTTAATACGCTGCATGCAATACCAGTTCTTGGCCAGCCATCTAAGGGTGCACTATCTTTTCCCTGATCTTCATTAGAAACTCATTCTTCCTTGCTTGAGTAATTTCTGACTTCTTGACCTTGGCATCACTTGAAAAAGAGAGGAGGGACTTAAATCGATTCAAGTCTTAAAATCTATCAAACACCTTGTGCAAGCCGAATGCAGGTTGGCTTATATTTTGAGTAGTTGAAGGAGTAGTATGCAAGTATGAGATGTCTTAGACTATTACTTAAGTTTTGGGAGTCTCAAGAGCTACCGTCCTCCCGAAATCTATGCATGTTAGGTCCTTGGAAGCTGCCTACAATTTATGCTTCAGGAATTCAATATACTTCTCTTTGTTGCTGGCATCTCTCTGTTTATAGAAGTTCTCCAAATTTTACTTCTTCTTCACCTCCTAATCCTGGTTCAGATATATGTCGTCTTACAGGAGGTACTTCCGATTTTTGTACTTGGTGTAGGGCTGCCTAATAAGCTATCCATCTCTGACTACAGCTGCCTCTCTATCACCTTAACTGCTCATTCTATTTCCGAAGCCCTAAGATTGAGCTCTATTGTGACCACTACCACCTACTGTCTATGAACTCTTCAAGTCTTTGTAAGTTTTAATGGGCAGTTTGTGTTTGTTGAAGTTATCGTAAATCCTTCTAATCATAGCTAATTCTTCATCTAGGATGGTAGTGTCTAGCGTCTTAAATTCATCTTTCTGAAAATTAGAGCCATCGAAATGGGCTGTTGAACCCCTTGACTTCTTCCTTATAGAGAATTTAAAATCACTATCCCTCATACGCAAATCATTCTTAAATAAATTTGGACTTGTGAGAGGACTTGCCCGGAGAATAGTCTTCTCCGGCTCTACTCATTAAATTTTCATGGTCATTATCAAGCTGTATAGGCTTCATCATGTTGTATGACTCATTTAAAACTCTTAAAAATTCTAATTTCCCTTACTATAGAAAATATTCATCGTTCGTCATTAGCGGCTATTGATCAAATGACTTCTCCTTGAGACCTGGAGAGTCATCTCCCTAAATATGAGTACTGTAGTCTTACATATCATTCCCAAAGGCCCCTCCTATAGCTCTTTTTTATTTCTAAAGCCTACTTTTCTACTTATCTCTTCCTTCTTCTGGAGACTGCTGCTATCCTCTCCCCTTCTTTGATGCTTCTGCATTCCAATGATAGAAGGGCATTTTCTTCCCTCGAGTCTTAAGCTTATTAGAAGTTACCCATTAACCACTGTCCAAGACTGACTGCGACCAGAAGTCTTAAGTAGAACTTAAATCGTTATTAAGATTTCCCTTTTCAAAGCTTTCAACTTCATCAGAATATATGCTAACTTTATAAAATTCATCTGGGGATCTCTTTCTTGCATACATGTGCTTCATAAAGCTCTGCTAATCGTAATAGGAGGTGTTCTTATTCTAGTTTGGCTTTATTACTCTGTTTGAGTGAATGGGCTAGTAGTCGCTCCCTCCTTTGTCTCTACTTAAAGCGGGAGGAGACCTTCTGTTAGGATAAACTTATCTGTTAATATCTTCAATCAAGTTCGAGTAGTTTATCATCTTAATGTTGTTCCCATAATTAGGCTCATCTCTAAAAGTAATAATGAGGAACTATTTACATTTCTCTTTTTTGGCATCTCTGTTCTTATTTTACTAGCTACTCATTTTGAGGATTTAATTGAGCATCTCTTATCTTGATTAGGCTCTGCTCTTTCTCACACTATCATTTTTGCTCTATGATCTCTAGTTTTAATTTGGATGAGCGGCTGAATCTTAGGCCATGTTGTAATCCTCCACTATTTTTAGCAAATTTTATTTCTAATCTGACTGCTTCTTATTCACAGTTTTACCCTTTAGCTAGCCACTCAGAGGCTAACCTCCTGATGAAGTAGTAGGGCTTCCAATGGTTTGGTTTATAAGCAAGCCGCCTGCAGTGGTTGGGTTCTCTCGATAAGAAAGAGAGGTATTATAAAGCTCTAGTTGGTGTTAGTGAGAAGGATTCACTCTACTCGTGAGATTCATGTTGTGGTTAGAAATTTTAAAATGGAAAATGTAATGGAATTTGGTTCCCATTGCTAAACTACGAAGGCAAATTTTTAATGTGCAGAGCTTCTTTGGGACTCTTACTCTGATTAGAGGTCTGTGTTGCAAGCCTGTAGGGGGATTAATTTTTCAAATCTCTCTGCACTAATGGCATCTTAAGTATTGCTGTTGCTGACACCTTAATAGATGAAATATATTTGTGATCTATCTTTTACTATGGGCTTGCATTCTAGTTTCTGTTAAGTTGAATTACTCTGCGAGGAGAGTGCCTTCCACCATCTGCATCCTGAAAACTTTTATCAAAGCTGCCAAATTCTGATTGGTTAGCCTAGAATGAAATGTAGTTTACTAGATACTTGTTGTGCGAATCGTTTTCTTTCAAAGTAGCTCCTTAGTCTTAAATCTGCATCACTCTCTGATTTTAAGAGTTTAACTGATCTTTGTGAGAGAGCACTTGCTGCATTTAAGGCAATTGCTCAACAAGCTTGTTGTTGGCCTAATTTACTCCTCCATTACTTTAAATAGGCATGACTTCAAGTCCTCCATCAAAGATTTTAAGATCATCATTTGCGTTACTCTTGAGGCCACTTCCACTTCATTGAGGCTTTAAGTTTGTTCCTTTTTAATTGGGTGACATATATGAGTGCTTATGAATCAACTCCTCGAACATTTAATCCTTTTGTGCCTTGGATTGAAGGTGATTGTTAAGCTTTTACAAATGCTGGAAATGTCCACCAGCTGTGCCACCTCCTGTCTAACCCAGATGTGTCATATTTTAGCTGTAATAGTAAAGAGTATTCTTGCTTGAAGTCTTTGAAGCTACACCACCACCTCCTAAAGTAGCACCTGCTTAGAATTGGTTGTGATAGTTATGAGCTTAAGAGGAAGATCGGTTTTGCAAATGCACTGAAGACTACTGATTTCGCCATTAAGAGAGTTGTTCATTAGATCCTTCCATAAAATTAACCACGTCATTGATGGTTGCAGTTCTCTTATGAGGCGAGTTTGAGGCTCTTGATTTTTTAATGGACTTAGTTAAAGCAGAGTGATTGTTGTTACTTTGCTGCTGCTATTACTTTTTCATTTCCTGTTATAGTATTTTTATTTATCGATAAGAAATAAATCCTCATTGCTTTGTATTCATCATCACATATGCTAAAATTATCTCCCCAAAAAATAAAGTGAAAATATATTTGTGAGAAGAGATATCAAAATGTCTGCTGTGCTCTAAAATAAAAGAACCTTTGCAACTGCTGGTATGCTGCCATTCCAAGTAGGTCATTTGCAAAATATTATCACACCACAGTCTACAAATTAGCAAACTCAAAATATTCCTTATCCATTTAGAGGAGAACCAATTTAAAGTAGCACTCTAAAACAAACTTAAAGTTCTTCTGCACAGCAGAAGTAATTTTGAGTGATTGAACATCAAAATACAGAAATCTCTCCAAGTAAAACCTAGAGCTAACTTAAAATAGATATTGATAATCCCAACTCCTAAGTGTTAAATGTAAAGAGAGCAAAGACCAAAGTAACTGAGAAAGCGTCAGACAATAACACTTAAGAGGAAATTGATAACTTGCCTAAATTTACAGAAAGGACGGATGCAGATTTAATTCCAGCTTAGAGTAGTATCTCTTAAAGGCAAGACTAATTTGGTGGTAACTCTAATGAGGAATAAAAGGAATATAAAAACAACAATGAAGCACAAGCCTTAGCTAGCTTTATTAGAAAATCTACAGACTCTAAATAAGGGTCCAATAATTAAACTCTGAGTCCCTCTCCTTAAAATGAAAGTCTACTTAGATCAAGATTTTCACCACAGCTTAAATCAAGTACTTAAAACTTTGAAGAGGGATAAGGATTTAATCAAAGATAGTTTGCTAAATATAACTTCTAAGGAGGTGGTGGTGGAACTATAACGTCAATCGCATAGTCAATTAATTAAAGCAACTTTATTGAAAATTTCTATATAATATGGTGATAAATATTTTCTTATAAATGAAAAGAGTAGGCCTGAATCCTAGCTCTAAGAAAACAACATTAGAAGTCAAAGCTAGAAAAGAGGAAGTAACGACCAGAGGAGTGAAAGCAGACAGTCGGTGTCTTTACAGTAAAAATCTTAAAACTCATAAGGAAGCAAAACTAGATAATAAATCAGGAATAATGCAGATGGCTAAAGTTCCAACTCTCTTTTATAGTAAGTTGAGATATAAAATTAGAGGCAGATTGAAGATCGTAATAAGTAGCAAGCTTAGGAAAACATGAGATAAGATAAATCAGATCTCAGCAAGAATTTGAAATCCTGGACAAATTTATATTTTAAACACCTTACTTCATTTTAATGAAGTTTCTCATGATAACTAGCAAGTCGTTCTCTACACTGAAAATTTCATAAACTAGCAGTAAACTTAGGATTTTAGAAGTGATCTGCAACAAAGAGTAGCTGCTAAGACTAGCTATGAATAGTTTAAGGAAAAGTAAAGTCTGGCAAAATAGAAGCAAGTTATAGGAAAGCATTAAACTCTTTATTTTTAATTTTGCATGTGAATCCATAGTCAGGATTGTAGTAGCAGAATTAAAAGTATAGTTTGAAGGAGCCAGGTCAAACTCTTATCACAGAGTTGGACGAATATATCTACGAGGATAAAATGCTCATTCCCAGAATCAAAATGGAGAGCAAGCGGAAGTAATCACTTGAAAAACCTAAGTTTTATGAACAGTCCAGAATTAATCCCATTGAAGAATGTGATATATCTTTCTTGTTATATTTTATAATGAAAGAAGGCAAGAAGTTTCTTAAATAAAGAACTTTTAATTCTCAGCAGTTCGCAATAGTAGCCTATCAAACGAAACCAAAAGCTGATGGCATTTCTAAAAGCGGCTTCAATTAAGAAACTACCCTAAAAAATGGAGATTAAGCTTATGGATTATCCTCAGTAGCTCACTAAAATTATCTCTACAATATGTAGCCACTAAGCAAGGAGAAAAAGAGCAAGGCTCTAGTTTAGAAAGCTCCATAAATTCAGCAAGATCTTGAGAGGTTAAAATAAGTGGACACTAAAACTCTAGTTTAGTACCTAAAAGATAAGGATGGAATAGATAAACTGTAGCAAGATCTCGACACCTCTGGATTGATAAATTTGATAGAGCCTCGACTAAATGAAAATGAATACAGTGAAGAGAAGGGTATTGGAGGCTTTCCAAATAAGTAGAGAAAGTAATCCAATCTTATGATTAAGAGCCCCTCCCCAAATAAGAGACAGCTTTTCTAAGGTAGCAACCCCAAATCGCCTTTCATCTAAAGGCTTTAGAACCAAAAGTGTCTTTTGCAAAGCTCATTGTCTTCGTATCCCGATGCTCAATTACTCTCTATTCATGATGAACTTACGTAGTAGCATGAGAATAAGCTGATCTTTAAAGAGCTTCTTCAGTATCGTCCCTAAAATATGATGATAGACGCAATTAAGTAAGAAAGAGGCATGGGCAACAAAAGTCAAAGTGTTTCAAATCTAAGATCAAACTTCAATCACTAAGGTTCCTCACATAATCTCAGCGCTCAATAGAAAAGCTAGCACTCCCCGCAGAAGATGTTTAAGTTCAAGTACAACATAGCCTATAACAATCTCAAAAATAAAGTAAGAAAAGAGAATCTGCTTAGATCACAGTCAAAAGTACCGCATCACTTTAGCTTGAACCATTTCTAGTAGGCTATAATGAGCGGCCTGAGTACTGACTTTGAGTCTGAGTTGTAGATTGACTCAGATTTTTCAAATATGGATTCCTAAGTCCTGAATGGTGGAGCAAATAGGAATAAGTTAGGCAGTTTGCAAGAATAGTACGAGAAGCTGAAGACTTAGATTCCCATACCTTAAAATACTATAGTGACTGCTAAGAACAGGATGAATCTCTATAAGAACTAAATGATCAAATAGAGAATCATAGTCTAGTCTGAAAAGATTACCACAAGGTATGTGGTACCTGAAACTACAAACAGTAAAAAGAATCAAAGAAAACCTTCTAAGAATAGTATTCAACAAAGTGAAGAATAGAAGAGAATGGAGAACGCATAAACAGGCAGTGGGTAGGTTAACTATAGAGTCATGTATGTACCACAGAGCACTAGGATTAATTAAAAGTAGGACTAGGATATCCAAACAGGCAGTCATGCTGCTACTCCTGGGATAATCAAACTTATGCAAGGACCAGGTTTAGAGCTTTCTCCTATCTAGAGTAAATTCAAAGAGAATAAGTCTATTTATCTTTTAGTAAATACACTGGAGATAAAAAGAAAGTGTATCACTAGAATGAGAGCTACGAAATGCAGACTAATGATTTCATAAATGAGACAAGAACTATCACAGATAGAGAGTAATTAAACCTTGAAATGATAATAAGATATCACTTCTTTAATAAGGTAGAGTTTAAATAATTAGATATATGACCAGCAGATATTTCAAAGCCCTTTCAACGTAGAGATTTTTAAAACTTAGAGTAAATTAAATGCAAGTAGCGAGGAAGATGACACTGAATTAAATATAGTATGAGAATAAGTCTTCGAGTTAAATTATAACCATTTCTTAATTAACATTCTTAAAAGCTTTAAGTCACTTTTCAAGAATTTAGCTCTTCTAAAGTTTTCGAGTCCGATTTGATTTCCCTTTAGGAGACTTTTTCTTTTCCTCAAGTTAGTCATCATTAATTTCAACTATAAAAAAATATTAATCATCTATATGAAATATCATTGAAGCGCTTAAACTTATGAATCTTGTAAGAGAACTGCTTCATTCTACTTATATTTCCATCCTTTTCCCACAATAGCTCATCCATATCGTTGCTCTTGTAATAATTTTCAGCTATGTACCTATCGTCAACCACTACCTTAAGAATTTGCTATCTTTTCTAATTTGCCTAGGCTTTCTCAGGAAGGTTGTCAAGTGGCTTGGCCTTGGTGATCACGAAGTTCTGGATTTAATTATCAGAAGAGGTGGAGTTCTTTCGCTTTCTCTTAAATGTCTCTGCCGTCTAGGCTGAGGAAGGAGGAGTGACAGGAGTTCTCTCAAGTCTGGTAAGTTCAGATTCTAAATCCCCTTATAATTGCAAAACCTAAATGCCTGGGTTATCCAAAAGCAACTGCCCCTTCTAAGTTTTGTCCTTGTCTGGGTTAAGCATCTTGTTCTGTACTCTTCCTTCCAGCAGCAACTAACTGATTACAATAGCATAACTACGAACTTAATAAAACTGATCTCCTCTTTGCTTGGGATGACAGGGTGCTATCCCTTAGTCTTTGTAATCATGCTTTGATCCTCTATTTCTTGCAGTCCAAAGCTCTCAATCTCCATAAGCTTTTACTGATGAATCTTATGAACGAACTCCACAGCTTCCTCTTCTGTTTCGAAGTAAGCAGCGACTCTCTTCCCTTCTGAAATTGCCTCAAGAGCAGGCAAATTGTCTTCAATGAATTTCGTCTTCTACCAGTTTATTACAACATATTCATCTATATATTTCAGATGTGTTGTAAAGTTGCTCTCTCTGAGTTGATGGCGCTTGATTTCATTCTCTATGTTTACCTTCTATTCGAACTTCTATGTCCTCTCGTACAAGTTTATGGAGCTCTTAACCCTTAAAATATTTCAAATACTAACTATAGCTCAGTTTCTGCTTGACAGAAAGTACTTGAGTGAGCTTCTTCTAAGTCTTGTCTGGCGAGTTGACACTTCTGGTATCTTTCTGAACAGCAAGTTGAAAATCTTCTCTGTCCACATAGGCTTGCAGATGCTTATTGTAGACCTTGTTTGGATCGAATACTGGATTGCTTTGGAGCTTCTAGAGCTAAGAAGTTTCACTCCTCGCTAGTGCTTTCTATCCAGTCAGCTCAATGGCTTTAATAGATTCCTTGGAACCCCAAATCAAGTCTTACTGCTGCTTGAATTTAGCAAGAAGTATTCTCTTCTCCTTGCGGTTCTTAGAATTCTCGAGTTTATTCATAAGTGTTTCAACTACCATCAGTTCTTCATTTTACTCGGCGGAATTTTAATGAGCCACCAAAGCATTAGACTGATCACTGCCATCCCCAAGGGCTTGAGTCCTAGAGAGGATCTATCTTCTAATCTCATACTCAGTAGGCATCCTGGTTGCTTCAGCTTTTGCGCTTTCTGCTTGTGATAACTCATTCATAAAAATCTTGAACTAGAAACCATTGTTGTCTATCAAATCGTTGTAGTGATAGTCAAGGTTTTAAAGTACCACTGAGGCTGCACTATAGTCTTAAAATTCTAGGTCTTGTAACAGAGGCTTCTGCTATAATATATTAAGTTTGAATCTGATTAGAAATAATTTTATTAATCTTTGTATATAGTAATTTGCTTGGAGTCCTCTGGGTTATTTTCAATGATCACATCTTAAAGAAATAGGTTTGAAATATACTACGCTTCATCTTGCTCTATTTGAAGCAGATCCTAGGCTCTGAGCATGGCTCTCGAATATACTCCTAAGAGAGTGTTTTGCAAATCTCTTATGGATGCATCTTTCCTAACAACTCCATCCTTTGCTCTGTATCGAATGTCAGTGGCAGTGAGGTTTTTAAAGGGACAAATATGTCTCTGCTGGCACTTCATGCATGTCTGCTCTTCAGAAACTTTTGTCTGCTCTCTCAGTCTCTTGCTTGCAAGCAATATATCCATATCCTTCCTGAAAGATAAATTAAACACCAAATCTAAGCGCTTTAAACTACATATCTACTGATTGAACTTACACCTTCTTAGCTGGAGTGGGAGTGGCATCGATTGGGCATTCCACCTTCGCTAGTTACTTCAGCTCAGCTTGAGGCATCCTCATCATCACCACCTAATGCCTAGGAATCATTTATAAAAAGACTTTTAGTTAAGCTCTAATTATATGTGAATGTAGTTCTTTTGTAGAGTGAGGAGTCCAGATTTTATCTATAACAGGAAGTTAAAAGCAACTTAAATTCCTTTCATATAATCCTACCTCTTCATAATTAGTAAGCGCTTAAGTCTGCAGTCTTTTCTTGATGAAGGACTAGAACTGAGTGCGAAATATTTAAGCCATGTTATTATGATTACCAATTGCAATTATAAATTTGCAGCCTCACATCTATTCCCATTTCTCACTCAGAAATCATTAGATTGGCTAAGCATATTATACTATTGAGAATTAGAGGAAGAGCGGGTAGAAATTTAAAGTTATCAAACAGCTGCGGATGCGTGATGTAATAGCTTGTAGGTGTTTGACTATATACTAATTGACTCTGGATTCTCCTAGACAGACTTTTAGCTCTTTATTTGGCGACTAGCGACTACTATATATTAAATAAACCCTCTATCGAATAAATGTTATTGCTCATCAAAATCATTATGGTTTATAAAGAAAAGAAGTCATTGTGGGGTCCATCTATACTACTATTTGACACTGCAAAGCAGCGAGATAAATGGCTCTATACATAGAAGGAAAGGCGGGGATGAGAATGAAGTGAATAGAAGACAAAATGGGATATCAGAGACGAGTTTAAGATGAAGGCGGGAGGGAAAGAGAGTTGAATATTTGCATGTCTTATGATAAATTAAACATACGAGTCAATACGCGAACTAAGCTGCTTGAATACTCTCGGTCTGATTAATCTCTGCAAAGGGGTTGCGATAAGGTGTGCATTCAGCACTTCTCCTCTCTCATGCCGTCGATGAAGTAAACTCATTCACATCTCACAATCATCCCAGTGTTTGTACTTGTGATGTGGTTTAGAAGAAAGTTGGGCCAGCATCGGTTTGCTCCTTGTAGTAGCAGTAGGCGTAGCCAGCTTCCATGTTGAACTCCTTGCCGGCGAAAATTTGGATCTCATCAAACTTCTCAAGGACGTGCTTGACGAAGGCAGTTGCACCCTTCTGGAATTCGGGGATTCTGTCAGCCTTGCCGACGGACTCGAGGTGAGCCTTAACCTTGGGAAGGAAGGTCTTGATGTAGGTCATGAAGTCCTTCTTGGCAAGAGTGACCTCCTGGAGGTTGAAGGCGTCAACGACGTCGATGATTGAGACTGCATCAGCAGCACCTGAGCCACCGTCCTCTTCGTCATTGTTGGAAATACCGTAGTCTTCCTGGCCCTTGGTGGTGAGGCGTGACTTGACCTCGAGGATGGCGTCGTTGAAGGAGAGAATCTGGGGGTAGGAGTCGCTGATCATCTCGTCTCCGCTGATAACATCTATGTATACTTTCATTGTTTGTTTGCTAACCCTCTATAATTAAATTATGATTAAACTATCACTATGCCACTATTTAATAAACCCCAAAATGAGCAATGAGATATTGAGTGGGTGGATTAGGGTAGCATTTTTAAGTTTAGTAGTGCAATTTTATCAATTAAGTAATCAAGAAATCTACCCAGGATTATTTAAACATAGTAAATAAGGAAGAACTGAAAGAAAGAATATAGTTCAAGGTATTGTCTTTTAGCAAACTGAAAATATGATTCAAATTATTAGTTGAGGCTTATAAATTGGTGAACCTTGGAATATTTCTAGATCAAAGTCTACCCCTGTTGATGCCTCCTTATATATAATGATCTCGTGAATCGTAGTCTCTGGGTGCTTCTCCCCTCTGCCCTCTTTGAATTATGCCACTGACTAGGAACAGCAGCTCCTATGCAACTTCCTTAATACCAAGTGACTAGTTGTCAGTTTCAAGAGCCTTGTTCCTGAGTTTTCTGAGTCTCTCCTTATTTCTGTTGTCGTAGTGGTTGAACAACTCATCCTAATCGTCGTTCTGGAAGGCGATGAGAGCCTTCTGCAAGGAGCGGAAGTTTATCATGTCTATTCTAGTCATAGTATCCAAAGAGTCACTCTTATTGGAAGAGTGTTCAAGGCTAGCTTCATGTCTATGTCACATTTGGAGGTGCTGCCTATCTATATGAAAATGAACTTGTCTAGGAAAGAATCCCCCTAAAGCCAATTCTTCTTTGGGGATAGAGTTGAAACCCCTAACTCAAAGTCGTCCTTCAAATTCTCATTCACGAAGTCTAGGTCGTTGTTATCACAAAACTAATACCAAGATAAATACTTAAGTAAAAGCTTGTGTATGGAGCAATAAAGCCCCTTTGTTGTCTATGTTGCTTGAAGGCCTTCTTCATTTTGTCAATATTCAAATCAAACTGCTTCCCTTGATCATATACCTGTAATTAACATAGACATATGATGAATTGATAGAACTTAAGCTTAACACCTTTGAGGATCCTCTTTATAAACTTCTCTCCAAACACACTGTCGAGGTCTCTATTCTCATTTGGCTACTGAGGCTGGCCCTCCCTTAATCTTTACTTAGGCGAAGAGTCTGGGGACTATTTGTCGGTGGGTGATAGTTCACCAGTCTTTGAGTGAATGATTGCCTAAATATTGGGTCTATACCTGGCCCATGCCTCTATCAAAAGACCTTTATCAATTGTAAAGCCCTTCTCGGCCTCGTCCTCTTGGCGGAAGTAAGCTTCTAAGATACTCCTGTGCAAAGTCCTTTCGCTTTCTCTTCTCTCGTTTCTGCTTCAAACTACGCTTGTACAAGTAACCTTAGAATAACTAAGAATATTTGAAGCTATACTCTATCCTTATTGGTTTATAGAAGACTGCGCATTACTTAGATGACTTCGTTGTAGAGGAGAACTTTGTCATGGCGCATCTCCTCTTCCTTCTTTCTTCTTGTTGGTCATTTCTTCATCGTAGGTGCACAGCACTCTCAAGTAGGTAAATGTATCCAGACCTACCCCTCCAAGAACAACTATAGGTAAACCTAATATAAGCCAAAATGATACTCTGGGTATCATGTTCCTTCGATTAGAACAAAAAACTAAAAAATATATTTTCTCTCAATTTATTCGATTAGACTGGATGATGATATTGATGAGAATCTTGAAGAAGATGAGAGGGGCGAATAGACACTCTTCCAAAATGAAAGTAAAGATGAACGGCATGTTCTCCACCCAGTAAATCACTTTTGAATAAGCTTTACCCATCTTCATAAAAAGTAAATAATTTGAGCTCATTATATCTTCCTCATAGAATTCTTGGTGAAGGAGAATGGAATCAAGAAGAAAGCAAACACGTTGAGAGGCGGAGGATGCACAACATGCTCGCGATAATAGTCTGTATCAAGCATTGGTGTTGCATACTTGTCTATATACTGATAGCGATTACACTTGTAGTTGAATTCTCCCTGGTCTATCATTATATCGTAGACCGTTGAGAGAATGGCAACAAGGAAGTTAAGTAGGAAAATGTTGGAAATGAAGACATGAGTCATCATCAGCAGAGAGAAGGAAAGCTCATATGCTGGGTCCTCAGTGTAAGTGTAGTTACCAAGGAAGGCATCGAACAGACTGCGGAGAGAAGCAGTCATGTTCCCATAGCTGTCTTTCTCAGGAATTGAGAACAAGGTGCTGAATATGGAAGCCATCAAGATGAAGTAGCAAGTGAGAATTAGTACAAAGCCTGTGATATCCACTATCATCTAGAACAGAGTGTGAAGTAACTTTGAGATAACTCTAATAGCCAAGAAAAAGGAAAAGAACCGAAGCCAAGAAGCCATCGTAACTAGAATGACATAGTAGTCGAGGAACATCTTTTTCTCAGGAGTGAGGATTTGCTCTGGAGTTGTATTGCCGATGTAATTGAAGCAGGCTATATTTAAGAGAGATGAGAGGGTATCGATTATAGTCCACTTATCGAGAGAAAGCTTATAGGGAGCTACCATATTGTAGAAGAGCTTCTAGAATTGATGAGCTAGCAGAGCAGCTGAAAAGCATGTGCCATAGTAGTTGAAAGTGCCATACTCTTCTATATAGCTCTTGGCCAAGGCATTTTTAGAAAGAGTTGGGAAGTTGTCAAAATTCTTTCCTCTGAATAGATCCAAGTACTTAAAGTTGATATATTGAAACAAGCACACCATACCAATAGAACTATTATCAAAATTGCAATCAATAATTAAAGAAAGATATAATTGATAATGTCTATAAGAAACTCCTTTTGGAAGATGTACTAGATGGAAGTAGTACGATACTTATACTGGTACCAGAACTTATTCTCCTTGATGCTCATTTTATAGTTGAAGTCGATGAGAGATCTGAGACTGCCTACCCTCCCTCTCAGTTTTTAAATTGGAACCTACCAAAGGAAGGTGATAATGGAGATGTCCTCCTTGCCTCCATCGCACTCAAATGTCTATTACCCTACCCATGTCTCCGCAAGCAGGATGTTGATCTTGTAACTTGAAAATAGCTTCTTGTAGCCATTCTGACAGATTATCTTTATCAAGGAACGCTCTTTGAAGTCCCTGTCTAGTGTGATCTTGGAGAGTCTGCTCTCATCTAGATTCTCTATTATCTTCTAACCAAGAATTTGCAGTGCGTTTATTATCTTAAGGCATTCATGTCTGAAAATCTTTATTCCTAGAATACAGATGTCAAGAAATCTATTAGAGAATATTATAATAACTTACTCATGCCAATAACTTTGAGGAACTCTGAACTGAGGCAGATTACCATGATGGGGTTGTAGCAAAACATTATTCTATTTTTCTCGTGGCCCTCAGTTACTATGGACTTGACTCCCCCAATGAAACTTGCTAGTTAAGGATAAGTCCATTTGGAGAAGTCTGAAAACATCATCACGTTCAAAACTATTCCAGACAATAAATTCAAAATGAGAAAGTCTATATTATTTTACATTAGATAATAGTTCGGTCTTTGAACCACCCTTGTAGATCTTGAGGATAGCGTTGATCATGCTAGGTTCATTCATAGTCTTGCCTGTGTACACTCCATTCCTCAGACAATACTTATTATAATTATAATGAACTTTAGAAAGATCTCGTTCTGATTAAGAATGGCAAACTGTAGAAGTTCTTCATCACAACTCTCCAGATAGTTTATGCACACAGTAATTGAATATTCAAGAGTTTAATAGAGATAAAAAAAAAATGATGGCAAGATTCAAACAAAATGAACTCCACTCAAACCCTTAACTGTTATTAAACAGACCAACGTACCAAGGCAACTAATTATCATAGTTCGCAACAGCTAAAGAGCAGATGATCCAAGTCTCAGCTATGATCTCAAGCAACGCCAAGGTCCCAAAAGTTATTCCCTATGATCCCTCAACTGACCAAGGCCTGATGGACAGCAGCAAGCTATTAAAACTGGCTAGTTTTTAAAAAAAGCAAGCTTACTTCAAGTGAGGAGTTTGGAGTGGATTTGGAAAATGCAGAGATGTTCCTCTTCAGCTCACCCTTTCTGTGCTGTATAGAAACAGCAGCAGCTATTGCAAAAGAACTTAATTGCAAAAGCATAAGTGTGCAAGACTAGCTGAGTGACTAGTTGATGAAAGGATTTTTCCCAGAGGACCCTTTTCCAAGCTTAACAAACAAGCTCAGTTTCAAAAAGAGCGATTTCACGCAATTCCTCAAGGATTAGTACCAGATAGAGGAGCTATAGTTAGAGTATAAGAGAAGTACAAGCCAAGTCAGCTATCCGGAAACTGTAGAAGCAACTGCCTAAGAGATACAGAGCATTCTACAAGGTGATTGTTGAGAAATATTTCCCAGATTCTGTAAAAAGCAATCAAGACAGGTCAAGGATAGTAGTCATAGTAACTCATGGTGTGCCCTCTCATAATCCGATCCTCCACATGTTTGAAGCTGATAAAGATGTCGTTTACTTAGATTACTCAGCTGTGACCATTGTTGAAAAGACTGGGAGGAGCAATAACATACCTGTTTAGTAGCCAGATGGGAAAGACTAAGTTAAGGAAGAAGCCAAACAACCTGGTGATAAGAGTTGCGATGGCAGCTACATGAATTAAATTGGAGCTTGGGAGATGTGTATGTTTGCGGATGCTTCTCATATCCCTGGCTATGGTCCCGCTATGCTATGATAAATACGTTATTTTTTCCCCTAAAAATTTAATCATCATCATCCCATTAGTATTTTTGAAAAAAGTAAGCAGTTAGATTTAAATTCATCTTACTAAATTAAAATGTCCAAACGATCTATCAGTCCCCATACTTCTGCTCCTCAGTCAGCCCTAGCTGTCCAGGAACTCTTCTAACTTTTCCAAATTCTAAAAGGGACTATTCTCTCAGCTGAGTCAATCACCTGCTTTGACTGCGCAGCTCTCTCAAATGTAGAAGTAAGAACTAGAGTATGAATGGGCTAAGTCATAATCAGAGTTCTTTGATGACTAACAACTCCCACTAGCATTCTCAGCTAAGTTTCATTTCTAATCTATCAAAATCAAAAATGAGTTCCAACTCTTCCAGCAACAAACAGCTAGTGCATTAATCCAAAAGCTAATCTCAAGTATCTATGAAGCCAAATTAGAATGAAAGTAAATTGCAGAGTTCTAACTTAGAGGATAACTCGGAAGCAGGAAGAGTTTTTGAATATGAGAGAGTGCAGATGAAAATTCAAAACGATGTCCAGAGTCAGCTTCAAGCTCTACAATAGCAATAACAACAACAGGCAATAAACTACTAGGAGAGAAAGTTCTCAAATGAGGAGGGGTTCGGATTAGAGAGCTTTATAAACTCACATCATTCAAAGAATAATAGGCCATAATCCAATGACTGGAATTAGTTTGGCTGCAACTCTATCCTAATCAATTCGACAGTTTAAAATGAGACATGTTCCAACAACAACTCTATTGAGAGTCTGCAGAAGTAATCATTAAATCTTTTTAAATAAGCTACATTTTGATATGAAGAAGTAATTCCTACAATAGAACATATCGAACTTGACTAACTCTAAGCATGAGAACTCACACATATAAGGAGGACAGTAGTTATACAGAGAGCCAACTCAAATTCAGTTCTATCCTGATCAGATGTCATTCTTTCAACAACATGATTCTCTTTCTCAGATTTGGAATAGCTAATCATTTTATCTATATATTTGTGAGGGTATAAACTCCTAGGACTTAGTTCTGTCCTTACAACAACATAAGACCAGCTGCCTTAGGAAGATTCTCTTCAGTATTCTTCTTTCCATCCTCAGCAAAATGGCTAGGACATGAAGTCTTAAGGTTATAGTCAGGAGCAATCTTTGGTTTACTCGCTGCCTGCTCAGAACCAAGTGTAAATATTCGTGGGGGAGAATGCTGAAGGGCAGGTGCTGAATAGCTATAGAGATATGAACATGCTCAATTCTTAAGAATCTTTGTCCAGATTCAACCAACTTAACTTCTAGATCTAGTAGTAGCAAACTTAGAACGAAATCGATTAGAAATTCTAGAACAATAAGGAGAACATGTTTGTGCAAGCTAGTAACAACTCATCAGAGGACAAGAGTGGTTTCTTTGATCCAGACCTTTAAAAGTTATATGCTCACTTTTCATTTGTAATTAGCTCTTCATTTTATATTTACCTTGAGAAGTAATAACCAAGTTCATTCATATCTCAGAAGTATGAAGGCAATAAAATCACTAAGAGCTAAAATAATACGAAGTAGTAGAACTTACCTCAAAATGCAGAGTAGGTCAGTGCGAGAAATAAAACTAGTAAGAGCAGACCAAAGAGAATAGACATGGTCTACCCCAAGAAGGGGGAAGTTGTAGCCTAAAAGCCCAAAGTCCAAGGAACAAGCAAGGAAAGACAGTAAGTGGTTTCTAAGTAGACTAAGCAGAGATCTGTCTCCAGATCGACCTCTAACTCTAGACTACCTAAGAAAAATAATGCTGTTGCCAAATAAAAAGATTAAGAGAGTCCAATCAGCTAACTGAATGTGAAAGTTACTCAAGGCAAAGGACTCAAAGAAAGTGCAAGCGAGATCATTCAACTCAAGTAAGCTCCAAATTAAAGCATTATTTTATATTTCAAATGGTTCTTACACCTTTTCTAATACACTGAATAATGAGGAGACTGAGGCGAATTTCCTTGAAGCAGGTTTAAAGCTTGGGAATGTGAATCAAAGCTATGTGTCAAGGAATCAAGTGAAGGAAATGGGCCAGGCTCAGCAAGTATCCTCGTCTACGCTTTGTAACGTCGCCTCAGTCAGAAAGCAAGGCGACACTTAAAACTTCATAAGTCCACTAAACTAAGCTCTTCCATCCCAAGAATCTTAAGTTGTCACATCTAGTTTTAATAGTTAAATCTTTCGATACTTCCTCATTTAGCTAAACTAAAGGCAACTTTTTGGTGAGCGCTTAGCGAATGGGCCATTAGTAGTAATAGGAATATGAATAGTAGGTTCAATTGCTCTAGAATCAAATTGAGAACTTGTCAGAGAAAATAGCTAGGCAGAAAGAGAAAGCAAAGACTGAGAAGTTTGAAACTATCTCACAGCTTAAGAAGATTGAGGACAACTACTAGAAGTGTTAATTAAAGAGAAGATAATCCTAATTCTTTATTTTTATTTAAGTATGCCTTTTACTACACAAAATACTTGGAAGATAGAGTTTTATTAAAAGAAAGTGAGGTCAAAATTGCCGAATTGAATGAAGTTATTCAAGGCTAGCAATCAAAGATTGAGACACAAGGATTATTTATTTCTGTTAAGCATGTTACCTTTATATAGACACAAGATGTTCTAATTTCTCAAGTATTACACACCATCAAGCTTGCTAAAGTGAATCGGGCCTTTAGGGCAAGAAATCCTAAAGCGAATGCTAGAATCTGCAAGGGTAAACGGTGACTCATTATTTTTTGTTATATTAAGTTACTCATAGATTGAAAAGAGGATTTAAGAAATATACTAAAAGAAATCAGCGTGCGGTAACAACACTCATAAAGACAATTCATTGATCTTGATTTCGAAAAAGCTAATCTAAGCCCCTCCAAGCCAAAGGAGCAATTCAAATTTGACATTAACTAGCCTTATCAAAGCGGGTTCCACAACAGATCTCAGTCCCAATAATTCTCAAACTCAAGAAGCAATCAGAAGAGACGTACAAAAATAAAGGTTTTTTCATTATTTTCGTACTGATTTCAGTGGAGGAAGATCAAGCACGCCTAAGACTCAGATGAGGTACTAAGAACACAAGGATGAAGAGGAGGAAGAAGTGGAGCAAATTAATGACTACTATCACTATCATCACTTCCCAGCTGCCATTGACTTCTCAGTTGAAGCTAATTTGCCCATGAGTAAGGATGTTTCTCACAAAGAGATGAGACACTCTATTCATAAAAGATATTGATCTTCTTACAAAGCCAATTTTTTATTCTTTCTCCAACAGATTAGCTGAACTAAGTGAACGAACCCAGCTTTTGCTAAAACGCTTTCTCCTATCAGTAAGAAGATAGTCTAAGAGTGTCAAAGCCTTCTTTCCAATCTGACTAAGTCTCTGCTTTGAATAATAAGTCCTCAACAAATAGTTAACGCCAAAGTTAGAACTAGAGTCACAGTTCAAGTAGATAGAGTCTTCTTTCACAGCTTCCTCTCTAGATGAAACAAGATTATCAGTAAAATTACTCAAAGCTTTCGGTAAATAGTTAAGCAGACTACAGTGACAAAAATGGAAACAACAGCAGCAACAATAACAATAACAATATTTATGAGTACACTTTGTAAAATGAAAGAGAAAAGCCCTAGGTAGAAGAGCAAAAACAACAGAAAATTTATGTCGGAGGGAGTGAAGAGGAAGTGCCTGAATTCAATGTTGGCCTTGCTGCTTTCACATAAGAAATCATGAACAGTATTTCCAAACTAGATACTTTCAGTCCAAATCTGGTAGAACAAATGTAAACTTAAAGCATAATGGCTAGAAGTTAGGAAGGGAAGTCGCAGAAGGTGCTTAATTTAGCGGAGGGTTAACTCAAGTACTCAATTGAATATATAAACGAGCGTGACAGTGAATCGAATGAAGAGAGTCATGATAATTAAATAAAAATTGGGGAAATTAAAATAAAAAAAAAAAAAAAAAAAAAAAAAAAAAAAAAAAAAAAAAAAAAAAAAAAAAAAAAAAAAAAAAAAAAAAAAAAAAAAAAAAAAAAAAAAGCGGAGGGATAACTCAAGTACTCGATTGAATATATAAACGAGCGTGACAGTGAATCTAATGAAGAGAGTCATGATAATTAAATATAACATTTTGAGTTAAGGTTTAATGATGGATTTCAAGACTCCTTGTCTACTCATGATCTAGTCAAGACCTCTGAGAAATCGAATCCAAAGCGCCATCTAGGCTTTAGTTAAGTATCGCTTAACAACATTAGTGATGATGACTAGTGCAAGATTCTCGCAAGCACTAATGACTTAGACAAGTTCAAGATTTCCACCTAGTAGCTCTAAGAGCTTTCAAGGCTTTCACATCCTCACCCAGTGAGCAATGTCCTTAAATCCGAATCAAACTATGGACAGAATAATAGAAACTCGACTTAACAGTAGAGCTAGGCTTCACTTCAGCCAGGTTTGAGCATCGCTTCTCAAAGCTCAGCGAGGAGTATTGAAATAGCAGTTGCAATTCAACCATTTAGAGGAGAAAAGGAGCAAGATTTACCCTTTAAATTGGGCGAGAAGATTATAGTGGAATAAAGAATTAAGGGCTCCTCCTGGCTGTACGGCTCTATAGGAGCGAGAAGTGGCTGGTTCCCAGCTTCTTGTGTTAAAGTATAAGAGCACTTGATTTCTTGAGAATGATATTAGATATTTTTAAAGGTTTAATAATTCAAATTTAACTTATGTAATCAATATCTTGGCTTGAACTAGCCTTAGAAAGCGCCTGCCCCGGGAGGGAATCTATTTGGTGGAAACCCTCCAAAATTCTATTACTGCTAATTGAAATGGCCTGCCTTATTTCTCTGTATTATGTCAACTAAGTCATTCATCAATCTATCGTCATGAGACTCAACTACTGCCTTCATGATGCTTTCTCCGTATTCTTTAACCATGTTCATTACAAACTCTTGAGCAGGGTACTAGCAGTTGAATCGTGGATCTTATTTATAATGAATGCAAAAATCATGATCTTTGGCTGCTCTAAAAGTAGGATCGATAAAGAGTTCAACATAGGGCCTAAACTGTTTCTTTCCTACTTTCTTTATTATTTCACTCAGAGATCTGAATAGATTCTCTTTGAGAAGAGATGCCTCTGTGAACTAGTCTAGATAACCCAGGTCTGGAACTTAAGAAATCAACTTTGAAAAAGTCTTGCTTTCTAAAAGATTTGCAACCTCTCTGAAGAGATAGATACTGCCATCTGATTTCTCCCAGAGTTATTCTTCCCTAGCAAACCCTGGGTCTTCAACGCCTTTCAAATGCACGGCCACGTTCGGGGTAATGAGTTGAGGCATTTTCTGCTCTTCTGGTTAGGACTTGGATTTATCAACATCAAATTTTACGTCGTAAGGGATCCCAGAGCTGGCCTTGATAAGTTGTTATTACTTGGCTGCGAGAAGATTACCAGTCAGATATTTGAGAACTGCTTCTTTGAACTCATTATCTTATAAGTTTATCAATTAACTTAAGATCTTTATATCTTTAGAGTAAATAACACCAGCAGCTACAGCAGCTGCCTCTCTAACAGTTGGAATATTTTCAGACAAGTATTTTATAATCTCTTCCTTAAGCTAGTTCATCAAACTTGTCTCTAAATCTTCAGGTGTGTAAATCTTGAATATCTCACTAGCTGTAATGAACACTCCTTTCCTGACTTGCCACTGAGTGTCCTTCACCTTCTACAGTAAATTCATTACTATTTGATTCAGGTAAGGTCTGTAGCTCTCCGCATCTTAAGATGCCACGTTTCTGAAGATTTCGTCAAAGCACTCCGTTGCAAATCAAAATTAAAAGCAACTTCTCTCACTTGGAAATTCTCTGAGTGCAGTTGACTTATGTAAAAATCTGTTACCTCTCTGCTCAATCTTGCTAGGTAATCCTTCCCTTCTTAACCTACTATCTGCTTCAAATTTTCAATAAGAATTTTTTTAAAATTTCTTCCATGTGTCTTAGTTATAGTTTCTTATTCCCTCGGCCATATAGTGCCTATTGAAGCAGATCCTAGGCAAAAGCAGTTTGTCAATCTGGTCTCTGCCTTAATCTTTATCTTCTACTTGCATGTGCTTAAGAAGATCATAAATCCTTTATTAAGAGCATGTATGATAGCAATTGGTATATTAATCCTTCTTGATGTCTAAGCTGCTGCAAATCTAACTTGAGACCAATTATCCATCATGCCTAGGCTTGCAAGCTGTGCTTACTTTAACAGATTGTGAAATGAGCATGATTTGCTATCCTATTGAGAAAGCACAGAGAGCAAAAGGAATTAGTTGAGCTCTCTAATGTGTCGATTGGGACTTCTGGCGTAAAATTCCATTATCTAATCGATCTCTACCAAATCAATGCTTTCAATTCCTGATGATTCTATCAAGGCCTTAAATAGCAGCATATTGGCTTCTATTAACTTGCTTAGCTGATTCTACTTTAGAAGCTGCTCTTTGCTCATAGTTTAATCCGCTTATTCTTACTGTGATGAGAGAAAAACTTCTTTGCAAGTAGGAATCAATTACTCTTTTTGCTATTTCATTAAGATATCTTAGATGGCTAGAAACTGATTCTTGATTTATTCTTACCAAGGCACTTAAGTTTTAAAGTATACGGATACTAAACCTGCCAGCTGCTAAGATACTCGAGCCTCTTAGTTTTCTAAAAGAGCTTTAAATGTTTTGTCTTCAAAGATGTTCTCGCCAATTTATTGCTATATCTTTGAGGTTTGTAGTTTTAGTGCGGGAACTTAGTGAGCGAGCAAAATTTTATAGCCGACCAAGCATCCGTACTTTGATTCCCACTTCTCTTTGCTATTTAGCATAGAATCCAAAGTATGAAGCATGCTATTAAGTCTCAGTTCTTGCTCTACTTCTGATAACTAAGTCATAATAGGAATTACTTCACTCTCTAGATAACTTATTTATCAATAAATTCATCATAAAATTAATCGAAAATCAAAAAATTCTAAACAGACTATAAAGTAATATAGACTCTGAGTTTTTAGGACTTCTTTAATATTTTGAATTTAATAAACAGAATTTAATTTTTAAAGAGTCTATAAGAATTAATTTTGATAAGTTTGAGCTCTTTCTCTTTCTAAATGTGTTGCAGCAGATAGAGCTATAATATCTTTGTCATGTTCTATGTTGTTTTACGATTCCATTATTGTATGTATTAAAGATTAAAATTTGATTTTCCTATGACTATAATTATTTATCTTAAATGTGGAGGAACTGAGTAGTTAGTAAGTTACTTTAAATGAGTCTATTTCACAATCTTTCTTTTTTAGAAATCATTCTTCATCGTCAAATCTCACTTGCTTTCTTTGGTCATCAAATGCAGGAGCAAATATATTCAATACAAATATCAATGATACTTGAAGCAAGTGACTCTGGTCTACCTTCTCTGCCATATCTGTAGATGATCTTTGCCAGTTCATTCTCTAACTTGGATCCATTCAAGTCCACTCCTTGGTATCTCTTTTCAAACTCAGACAACTTTTCTCTTTGAGCGTTGCCCAAAATCACTAGATCCTATTTACATTATCATTTATCAAACTATAAATTATTTTCCTCGCTGGAGAGATTCTTCAAGCAGGTCTTTGCAACTCTGGAGAAGTCTGCTTTGCCTCCGTTCTCATTAAGAGAAGGGTCCTCAAGCAAAGTCAAAGCAAGCACTCTCACGTATGGTCTGCGAGCCAAGGAGTCTTCAACTAGGACCTTGAAGAATTAAGCTCTCACCTTTGGGTCTGCTATTTTAAGCACAACTTAGCTCAAAATATCTTGCACGAACTGTCTCTGCTGATCAACTAAGAGTTGGTTGAAGTAGAAACTCATTGTGCTTAGCATAAAGATATTGTAAATTTTAAGGTGCTAGAGTTGAGGAAGATTTGAGCTCCTTGAAGCCAGTTATTTGAATAGCACCAATTCAGAATTGACTTGGCATCTTAAAGAGTCAGGTGGGTGGTATCTGCTCTCAGCACAGCCAAGAGTAGAGACTCATTGCGAGTGCTTAGAAGAATAGGCCACAACAAGGAGTCAAAGAATACTACTTAACTGTCATTCACTCTCACATGGTAGTCTCTTCCCTCCTCATCATAGGCTTGGAAGTCTCTCACTCCTCCCAGAGATATAAGTGTTCAAATTAATATGAAGCATTATTTAACTAAGTGTCTTAGCTGACTTCTCTTGGCCAGTGGCAATTGCGAAGAGCAAAGGATTCAAAGAGTGTAGCAAAATGGATCCCTCGCTTAACTCCAGCACTACTTAATCTTCTCCGTCAACAAGCGATCAAATATTTCATTATCAACAATAATAATCAATTTCGATGAGAAGTTCAAGTTTCCCCAGAAGGAAATCTCTCCTCTTTGCAATTTGCTCTAAACTGATGTAAAGTCACCTGACTGGATGGCGTTGTAAGAGTCTCTGCAAATCATTCCATATTTAACATAAATGAAATGAATTCATTCTATGAAGTTCTCTCATTCGCTTCTGGTAGATTAGATATGTCTATTATAGACAGAATCTAGTTCTTCTCATTCTCAGTAAGGAAAAATATAATCTAAATATAATGGTAAGCTTCTTAGTCAAGGCTTTGCCACCTCTGCTGCCAAAGATTTGTTAAAGTTCATGACCCTGGTTAATATTATGAAAATGTTTTAAACAATTAAAAATAAGTAAGTTGAAATCTAAATTAACTTAGATACTATGTGCAATTATTCTCAAATTATTTTTTCCCATCATTTTGAGTAAATAGTCTTCATTTGTAATTTCTTCTAAAAATTTCATTTTTCCTTGATGAATGAAACCGAAATAGGTACTTGAGCATGCCTCTGCTTTAGGTTATCCAAATTAGCAGTTAAGCCTTAAGCAAGCTTGAATGATGGAGCTCTGGCCAATAATCTTTTGAGTTTGGCTTTTCCAAGACACTCAAACTTTAAATTGATCTTTTATAAAACCTAATAGCCACTACAATCACTGTGAGTGAAGTAATTCTCAGATTCCCCAGCCTCGTCTTCCCTCAAGTGGATAGTGAAGTAATAATTGTCAAATTGGTCAATCTGGAATACTAAACAGTGGCTATAAGAATGCAACACATCAGGAACCATCGTCTCTATTGCATTATAGATCTCCTGCGGGGTGGTTTTGGATAAAGCCTTGAAATAGAAAATGTGTCGTTTAGTTGGAGAGCAAGTTTTCTATTCTACCATATGAAACTTTATTTTATTTGTTATTATATCTCTAGATAAAATTCATTTGAATTACTTTTGAATATTCAAAATGGGGAGGGGAAGCATATACAACATCATAAGTTCTTATAATCATTATTTCATTTGAAATTTAAATTTATAGCAGAATTAATTTATACTTTTAAACAAAATTGACTAAGTTCTTAATTTTATTAATATTAACGAGATGAGAGACCAAAGAGACGAGATCTTTTCCAGTGAAGAGGGAAGAATATGTGTCTAATAGCTCAATTGCCAGTCTTAGGTTGTTGCTGTCAATTAACAATCTGAGAGCTAGGTCGAGTCCTCTCTCCCTGGGGTAGTGGTTAAAAGTCTAGCATCAGTTGCCTTCAATTCTCTCAGAGAGTTCATAACTTTGTGCTCTGTTAGAATCAAAACCAAAAACGAAATATTAAACGTAAGAATGTAAGAGATAAGCTTCTTTGCTCCATATCTGGCAGCGTGTTGAAGGATGTTAAGATTATCATCTCCTCTGAGAGCAACTAGATCCTGTATTTTGTATTGCTTAATCTCAACTATAGCTTCTTTCTCTCTGCCCTCTATGATAAGGTTAAATTATGCTTTTCCATATTTAAGGTTGCTTAGATCCTGAGCGATGAAGTCTCTTATTTCCTTCTTGTTTATGAAACTAGTGTGCACTGACTAAGCCACTCTCTGAACTTGTCTCTCATTTCTGTTATCATCATCTGGGATGTCATCCTGCTCCTCATCATCCTCATTAGGGCCCTCGTCTTGAATCTTCGATTCATGGTCAAAAATCTGGAGACTCTATCCTTGGAAGGCCTTGAACTTGTCCAAGCCGAAGATCAAATTTATGAACTTCTTGCCCTCAGTCTTCTTGTTGTCTGATTGCTCTAGCATCTCAACATAGCGCAAGAACTGCAAGAATTGCTCTTGTATTCATCAGCATAGTTAGCAATCACCTCCAACTCTAGTTGAGTCACATTCCCTAGAGCTTGGTTGTAAATCTCGAAGCTCTCTGTCTTGCGGAAGGTTTGTCTATCTGTAAGAAGCAAAAGAAGGTAGGGAGCGTACACCTTCTTAGAGAGGATCTGCTGAATCTCATAGCTTTGATTGAAATGAGCGTATAGATCGCTGACTAGAGCATATCTTTGTCTCACATCCAAGTATAGGAAATTGCCTAGACCGAAGTGACTGTTCAGAACTCTGTCTAGCAAGTCATAGATCAAACTGTGAGAGTCTCTCAAGGACTTTATGAGGTTTACTAGGAGAGTGAAAACTTTATCAGTCCAGACGTTGGCCCACTCATCAGAAAGTAAGAAAGAGACCACGTCATTTTGATGCTTCAGAATTGCCAAGATGAGAATGTTAGCAAGAGAATTTGTGAAGGTTTGAGGATTATCGGAGCCCTGTCTATCTGCGGACAGAACTTGAGAGCGCAAGTCGAATCCTTGGTCTTGTAGAGTTCTGAATATCTGAATCTGATTCTCAGCAGGAATAAAGAGTAAAATCAAAGTACTTAAATTACGAATAGTGTCACTGTTCCAGACCATGAAGGAGGTTGGCTTCCAATAGTGGTACTTGATTTGCTTGCACACATCCAAAGATACTTTAAACTCTTATGACAGTATTATGATTGGCTTAAAGATATTTCATCATTGAATCCTTTGTCAAGAGGTAGGCTCTCCAGTTGGAGATTGGCGATCATCTCGTCGATCAAATCTTTGTTTCCGCCGATGAAAGCTTTGAAAAGATTTTTAATCGTTAGACTATAGTTTTCTGAGTCCTTGAGATTCTCAATAGCCGCAATCTTTGATTCAAGCTTAGACAAGCCTGCTCTTACTTCCTCAACTACCTTTGCCTATTCTGCTCCTCCGGCTTTGAACACTTCTAGACCTTTTTCAAATCCTTGACTTAGCTCCTAGTTCTGCTTGAAGTGAGCTAACTAGTATTCATTTACTTGAGGAAGAATAATCAATACAAACTAAGATGAAATAAAATCATTCACATACTAATTTATTGTCTTAATTCAATATTGAAAAGAACCTTCCTAGCAATCTTAATTCTCTCGTCTGCAGTTAGATAGGTGTCCACAAGTACGCTTCCAAACACGCAGTTGAGGATAGTCATAGAGTAAACTTGACTTGCGAGTAGTTTTTCATCTAAGACTTTCTTGCTTCCTCGTTGGTGCTTGCCTTTCTAATTTAAAGTAGCTACTAGACGAAGAAGTGCTTCTCCAAGGTAGACATGGAGTTGAACACTACATCAGTGGTCTTTGAATTCAAAATCACTAGCAGTGCTTGGGGATTTGGCTGAACTTGCAAGTAGTACTGAGTGAGTGCGGATAAGTGTTCTCTGCTCCACACTGGCTGCTCCCACAGGAGTTGAAGTGTCTTGATGTCTTTGTTTGAGGAGGCCAACCTAAGTCCGAAAAGTTCTTTCTAAAGCTCAACGGATTTATTAGGCAGCTCTGTTGGCTCCGAAATCGCTGGCACTAGAGTCACTCCCAAATCTGTCAGGAAATATCTATACCAGAATTATAAGATCATACTCGAGAGCTTATTAAGAATAGTTTAAGAAGCTCAGTTCTCTTATAGGCAATAGCTAAAAGCACTGGGTTGAAGCTGCTCATAGGGATATCTTGACCAGACTCAAGTATGATAAATTATAGTGCACCATAGATTAATTAAAGTTTGAAGGAATCTTCCTATCCCCTAAGAAGGAGGAAGGAGTGCTCTATCCTGAAATATCTTATGAGCCCTGCTACCATGGAGACGTTGCCTGCCTTGATAAATCCAAGTATGTCTTGCAGCTTCTGCTTCTACAATTCACTCTCACTTATTTCTTTGATCTTCATTGGAGTGGCCCCCTTCATGGGTCAAATAAACCTATAGTATAATATATATGTTCTCTTTTATGGGGCTCTGCTTTTGAGGTGAAGCGTGGTCTTAGTTCTTTCTTGAAATCTTCTTGGTGGTTTGTGGCTGTTAGCCTTGCTTGGTTGAAGTGCAACCCATTTCTCTCTAATTAAGCGCTATTTAAATACTACTCGATATTTTAAAAACTTTCACAAATCACTCCCATCAATACAAATAGTTTTTCTTTTACCGTATTATTTGCTCTTAATCTTAAATTCCAATGTTAAGCAATAAAGTGAATAGTTTTAAAAGAAGAACATCACCTCAAAGAGTAATTAACTCTGCCAAAGCTGAGTTGGGTACTGGGTAGATCAACACACAGCCAGAGTCCTTGTTCGAATTTTATCCTCAGCCATTTCAAGACACGATTAATTTACCAGTGGGACAGGGTCAGCTCCCTCTCAACTACTTGGAGAGTTCATCTATCCACAAGCAGATCAGGAAAAAGGCAAATGAAAGTGTGCAGATACTTCAAGATCAGTTAAGAGACATCAATAAGGAGAAATCCAAGATCGACTAGACCTTCAGACAACAACAGCTTTACTTCCACAAGGAGAATAACGTAGCCAGAAAGGCCAGCAAGAATGTTAGCCAGAGCAAAAGCTAATTTTTAGGGCAGGTGCAGTAGAAGATTTAGGAAATGCAGCAGTCTCATTCTCTGCTTTTGAGCACCAACCTAAACCCTCTACAGAGCATAAAGGATGACATGTTGAGGGAAACTCTTAAGATAAATGAATAGTCGGCTAAGAGCTACAGAGAGAGCAAGAGACAGGAAGGAGCCAAGTTGAATAAGAACATGAAGAAGATACTACTGCAGAGACATCAGATTCAAAACTTGTATTCGTTCAGGGGTCAGAAGCCAGATGAAACTCTCAAACTTAATCACACCTTCAGAGATGACTCTTATAAATTTAGAGCAAAGGAGTTTCTGTGTGTGTTTTTATTGACTAACTTAAAATCCTGTATAAAATATTAAAGAACAACCATTAACAAAGCGATTTGAAAGAATCAACTTAGAATTTTCAAGTCCTAGATAAGGACCCGTCTCCAACAAAGCAAGTGAAGAGTGTAAGGGAGGCTATTAGGAGTTAGAAGGAAGTGGACATACTGCTGGAAGAAATCGGCAGGTCTTACATGGAGAGTAGGCTAAATACTTTTAATAAGACTAGGGAAGATCATTAAAATGAGAAAATAGACTTGTATTACAATATTTATCTCAGCTAAATATCAGCCTCTTATCCTCTTAGTCATAAAGGAACGTTCAAATCTATGTCTAAGAGCTATGATAAGACTAAGTAACTTTCCGATAAGTCAGAACTCTATAAGGCTTTCCACGAGTCAGAACCAATAGAAAAGAAAGTGGGGGACCTTGTATTCTTGACCTCAAATGCTGGTAGTAAATTAGGTGAATAGATCGGCGCTCTTAAATAAACGATGGACAGAAAAGAGTAAAAGATTAAAGAAGCATAATTCTTTATTTAATAAAATTACTTTCACTAAATTAAGCAGAGGATATAAGATCTGGATCACCAGAACTCTTAAAAAGAAAGAGAACTATGAGTTTCAACGAGACTAATTTAACTGGAATAAAGTAAGGGAATAATTACATCAAAGATACTTTGGATCAGCATATACACTATAGACATGAAAATTGAAAGAGAGAGGAATGTAAATTTGATGGACATCAATCTTCTAGTTCATTATTGATTAGGGTGCTCTATTTAGATTTAGTTTTGCTCTTCTTTTTCTCTGTCTTTTTATCATCTTCAGTCTTTGTACTCTTAATGCTTAAGAAAAAATAAATAGCAGCTCATTAATTTATTTCCTGCTACTTCTGCTGCTACTAGTTTTATCAAAATACTGGTCTTCTACATTTGAGTTAGCAACCTGTTGCTATTGCTTTGCTCGAGTGAACTCTTTGTAGAGACTGGCTAAGGGAAACTCCACAGTTATCGCCATCATGAATTTAATTAAAGTAATATTTTATAATATAATATAATTAAGAACGAGAAGAGGTAAGAGAAGGCCACATAAGCTAAGAAGAGTAAAATTGCGTCGTATGCACAGGCCCACTACCCTCGCTCTGAATTATACTCTCTGAAAAAGCATGAAGATCCCATGGCAGAGGTAAGCTCCATATGTCAGTCTGGAGAAAGGAATCCAAAAATCGTGACCTAAAAAGTTCCTCACAGTCTTGAAAGAAGGAGTTTGTAGAATCACAGGCATTAAGAAACATGCGAACCCTATAATGAAGATTTAGAATTAATATATTCTATTAAAAGGCATTTAAGATAGGGCGAGATAGCATGAGGTAGAATAAGTTTCCTGCAAGAGAGCCATTATTAGGGGTGTTGTTGATTACTTGAAGGATAAAGATCATTAGTAAGCCCATTAGAATACCCAAAAAGCAAGTTATGATGGCTGGAATATTCTTTTACGAGAGATACTTGAATGCCTTAGCCAGTCTTTGAGTTTCAGGATCCTCGTACTTAAAGGAAAAAGTAGGAGCAGCCACAAATCACACCTATCAAAAATACTGGAAGTCTAGTGTATGGTTTGACATAGTACTCTGTCCAGTACTCATCATTATAGGTGAAATAGCTTGCAGATAGGTCATTCACTAGAATAACTATCAGTTGAATCAGTTTGCATCCAGCGAAAATTCCACCGAAGGTATAGTAAAAGGTTCTCCTTCTGTTGTAGTAGAAGCTAGCGAAGATAGGCAACAACAGGTAGAACTAGAAGTCGTTCGCCAAGTACCAAGTCCAAGGCATGCATGTGTCATCTCTTTTCCAAGGGATCAAGTTATTTAGGAACAGCATGTGCACTATCCAATATTTTCCACAGTCTGTCAAAGTTTGATACATGAAGAACATAGGCCCATCTCCTCCAAAAAGTACCAAGAATTTCCAAAAGAAGAAAAGGGAGAACATGTAAGCAGGTAAAAGTCTCATAGCTCGATCTAGGTAAATCTTTAAAGTTGCAAATACTCCACCGAAGTTGCCAAGATTGTCTCTTAATCTCACTAACATGAAATAGGTGGAGATAAAAGCTGTCATCCAGAAAAAGATATCCACCATGAAGTCAGCTGCAAGTACTATGCTGAATAGAAAATCACTCATGAACTCTTAGATCTCATTCATATTTTAGAGTGGTCCCTTTAGGATATAGAAGAAGGTATTTCCTAGTATGATGCTATTTAAAGTGATAACTCTCACTCCATTCAGGACCTCGAATTCTCTGTGCTTAGCTAGAGCTCTACTTGAAAACATGATTGTGAAACTTTGCTAGATAGAGAAGCATTTAATAACCCTCTCCATAGTCGAAGCATCTTAAAATTGCTTTTACTTCTATTCCAGCTTCTTCTTTTACTTGAGGAGTTTCTTTTTCTATCTCTCCTCGGCTTCTCTTTGTGATAAGGGGGATGACCTATCTATCTTTTAAGATTTCTTCTTCTTTGATTTTCTGTTCTCAGAATTTTCCTCCTCTAGCATTTGCTGCTGCTCTAACTGGAACTTTTCATTCTCTTTCTTGAAATACCATGCCGCGAAGGAAGACAAAATAACTGTGATTATTAGGAAAACGACTAGCATCACAATTATCCATGATACATAAGAATAAATATATTTCCCTTGTATTTAATTGATAGTCCACCTGCCTTAGTTATTTCTTTATAGCTAAAAATAAACTTAAATAAAAGACTGATGAAGATCTCTGCATTAAATATTCTTCTTCTCGCTATCCTCTATGATGACATCTGAATCTGCTAGATGTGTTTTCAAGTTAAAGCCCTTGATTCCTTCAAACGCAGTGGGCACTATATAATTCAATCCTTAAACCAAGTAAGGCTTGAATTCGTTCAGATCCTCCACTGTGCAAGCATCTGGGATGCACAAGCCAATCGACATAGGAATGGGAAACACTTTAGGAACGGAAACTAGAATGTACCTGTAGTCAGAAATGTTTAGGCAGTCCTCGTACCTCCCAAAATCATTATAGTCCTTGCCTGAGTTCCTATAAATATTCTCCAGAGTATCTTCGTTTTCCAAGAAGTAATAAGTTAAGTTGTGAAGCAGCTTCAAGCAAGCGGTGGAGTTGTCAATGAATGGTGGCACCACAGGTAGATCTGTATTGTTTGAGCTGCCTGAGGAATTAGATGAGTTATTTGTATTAGGGTCAGGTTGAGGTGTGGGTGTGGGATCAGGATCCTCTGAAGGAATAGGAACAGGCGTTGGAGTAGGTTCTTATGGGTCAGTGGTATTTGTGGTGCTATTACTGTCAGTCTAATTTTAAGACGTTTAATTTGCGTCAGTGTCAGTCTGATTAGTTTGGTCGGTCTTATTTTCGGGCAAATCATTCTCCTCACTTTCAATATAGCTAAATAAAGTAAAAATGATTAAATCTTAAAATACATATGTTTATCTTTTCAACCATTCAAAAATTTTTAATTTATACTCAAGTCCATCCAGTACACTCAAAAGCTAAGATTACGATTAAATGTATTAAGGAAAATTTAAATTCTCACAACAGTATTTTACAAATTCCTCTAAAATATATTTAAAAAATTAATTATAATTTATCATAAATCCTTTTTTAAAAAATTTCAATATCTTCCTAGGAGATTTTACCTTTCTTAGGCTTCTATGCTAATGAAAGTTGCAATTTTTATTAGTGTCTCTTATCCTGTTGATAATTATGCAACGCCTCTTTTAGAATCTTGTTAAGGTCCAAGCTTTATAAGGAGAATTCTCGAGCTTCTTCATTCGATTCAGAATCTACAAGCTTATAACAACTTCCAAAGCTCATTAGAAAACTTATTAAGCCTACTACGAGCACAATCTATCCTTTCATTTTGATTTTTATAATTTACTAAAGTATTAAAATTTAGTCTTATCAGTTTCAATGAGTGAACAATTGATTGCGAGAGCATAGTGCACAAATTAATTCAACAAAAGTTATTGATTCATTCGCCTTGGAGTTTCTTGTAGTAACCTCCTCCTTCTTTGGAGTGATACTCATTTAGTTTCTTCTGTAAGGGGGTATCTCCTTGCTCCTCATCACCGCCTCTGAAGCAACACATTCCAAAGCATTTCATTATCGCATCTCCCGTGCTTACGATTAAACTTAAATCCATTATTCTTTATAGAATGAAGTGAGATAAAAGTTTATGGTGCCCAACATACCAAGCAGCATGCCAATAACTTGCAACCTAGTTGGTATGTGGTTGAGAATTGAAATGCTAAGCATAGTCAACACGATAGCTTGAATGCTGTTGAGAGCATTTGCAGGGCCTGCATATCCTATCACTACAGAAATACCCAACATCATAAAACCAAGGGTGTTTAAAACTGCACTCATGCAACCAGCGTAAAATTAACACTCCAATTATATAAACACTTACATTTTATTAAAATGAGTCGATGTCAAAAGGCTCTCCCTTAATTAGGAAAGTATAGACAGCAAAGAAGCAGCAACCGAAAGAATAGAGGAACAATGAATCTAGAGAAAGCTCAAAGGCTGGGTAGTTCTTGTTTATTCTGTAGTATCTTAAAATCACATCTCTAGCTGAGAAGAACAAAGTACATAGGAATGTTAATTTATCATGTATATATTCTTAATAAATAGGAGAGCTGTTATGATTGCTATCATGGAGTTGAAATTCTTCTTTTCATTGAGTGTTTCCACTCTGATGAAGTATGCCTCATCAGTCTCATTTACATTCTTAGGATAGACGAATGAATCGTTTTCAGATTTCAAGCTGATGAAATAAGCGCTCAATAAAATTATATCCTTCATCTTCAATCTACTAAAGTTATTATAGTAGCACTGATACTCCGAGGATCTGAGGCTTAGATAACTTTTCCTTGAAGAAGAAGTAAAAGACGATGGAGTCTGTGATGCAGCAGAAATTGAAAATGACAGTGATAATTCCCAGATTCATTCCAGCCATGGTTGCGTAATGGAAGGTCTATACACCAGCAGAAGCCGCAAAACTTGCAGAAGCTCATCATAACTACTCCCCATATATTGCTCCAGTCTACCGTGTTGTCTTCCTCTTTGAAAAATATAGAGATCTCTCGGCACCAGTAAAACCCGTGGATCAGCTTATTACGAGCCAAGTTCACTCCGTAAACTATCACAAATAGAAAGAACGAAGGGATGTTCACATAGATTACAGCTGTGAATCCGTGATGAGAAAGCTATCCCAGGAAGAAATTATTGAAAGCGTAGCAAATTCCTGCAAGCAAAGCTAGTATGATCCATAAATTTCCTCTCTCAGACAGTTGAAGACATTGTCTCTCCTTGTCTCTAAACTCAAATGATTTAGATAGCTATCTTCGAAATCTTTCCCTCCTGGCTTAAGCCTCAGCAGCGTTTAGTGTTGCCAACTTATCTAACTCCACATCTTGATACTTGTTGAATTCCCCAGTGTTTTCTAAATGTTCATGGCCAACTGCATCTTCTTCTCTCATTCTCACTTTCTTCTCCCCCTTCTTAGGTCTACGCTTTTCGTCGTCATCTTCATCTCTGAATCTTTGGAACATCTTCTTTTTGAATTTCTGTTTCTTGTTGAGTAGTGGCGTTGTAGGCTCCAGTATTTGTGAGTAGTTATCTGCTCCTGCCATAAAGTCATAGGACTGAGATTGCTTGTTCATTTGTGTTTTCAATGCCTTAGTAGTGAATAGTAGTTCTATTTTAGAGTTGTTGATGGTATATTGTTGTTAAAATTTGCAATTTATAATTTTATACGGAATTATTAAATTAAGGATTATTATTGAGAGTGTGAGAGTGAGTGATTGATTACATTTGTATGTATATTCTGTTTCTGAGCAATTTATTAAAGTTAACGTTTATGAATTTAGAGGAGAGTTGCTAACTTAAATCAATGGCTCTCCCATGTATATAATATGCTGTTCATATATCAATGGTGAGTTTATCATCATCTTTTGTATATTAATTGGGGAATAATAAATTATTAAGTTCATTTCAGCTAGTAGTACTAACTATATATTAAGCTTAAGTATGATGATGGATCCCCATAAGAATATTCTTAATTCAAACTAATTTCAAATCCCCTTGCCCCTCAACCCCCACCGTCATGCCCTCCAACGACCTCTGCTCACCAAGCACAGCGAGGAGGAAGTTGTCCAAAGTTTATTATAATATTTCTCATGCTCACATACATTTACTCATTTGCATTTTAAGTTTCAAGATAAAAAAGAACGCTCTGCTGGAGGCTCTGCAGTCAAAGAAAGAGGTATCTTTGTTTACGCCATTTAAATTAATTATAGGGAAAGCTTAAAAATTACTATCAAGTTATTAACAGGCAGGGGTTTGTCAATGCAAAGGAGGAGCCCCAAGCCCTCAGAATCTGGGTGAAAGTGTTTCTAGAAACAATATCTAATATAATTCATGATTATTAAGACCATGAGCTTCTCGAGCTCATCGTTTTCAAACTTCCGTGGTTCACCCCCACGACTACTCACGGCTAGAACTAAAAACCTTTAACATTAATAAGATTAAGAAAAACACAAATATATTTCAAATTTATCAAAGTTAACATGATCTAAGGGTTCTTCATAGATTTTGATTCAAGATCCTACTTCGTGACTCATTTCAAGCTCCATATTTAAGATCATTGCAAACTACCAAATACTTTAACGGAACCCTTAAGTTCATAGCAAGAGAGTATGTGGCCTCTGTAAGTTGTCTTATCATATTTTTTGTAGGTATCTATTTAGATAGCTTCGAATACCTTTTCCAACACATTTACAAGCTCTTTACCTTCTAGTTCTTAAGCTTCAAATTCTTTTAAGATTTGTTGATACCTCTAAATCAGATCAATCACAAGTCCTCTTCCAGTTTGTCTCTCGTCATCATCCCCGCATAGAAGCCCAAGGACTTATAGTAAACTTGGCAAAAGCTTTTATTTAGATGTGACATTTTCTGATTCTATCCAAAGAGTCTCCCATTCAGTAGAGAGCCCGCTCTAGTTAGCTATAGTTTTTAGAGCTTTGCTTGCTTTTAGATTTTTAGCATGAGTAAGCAATTCATCTTCTAATTAACAGAATGATTTCGCATTCACTTTCTTGTCGACATCTTTTGCTTTTTAGTCCATATTAATTTTGTTAATAGAATCCATCTTAAATATTTTCTTTAATTATAATATAATTTCATAAATTATTCAAGGGATGGAAGTTCCTCCCCTTTATGGTCAAAATTGCTAAAAACTCGTCACATTGGTGAAAGCCAAAAAAAAAAGTTTTTTGTCCTTTGAAATTTCCATAAGCAAATTTAATGATTCTAGACTGTTTTTTTCTTCTATTTTTAATTTTTTAAAGTATTATTAAGTTAATTTCTTTCGCTTTCTTGATGTTCTTCTTTTAAGCATTAGTCCTATTCCTCAACTGCATATTTTGCTCCTTAATAAGAATGAGTATAATTTGATTCATAATCCTATATTACAAGGAAAGTTAAAACTTAATTTTCTAAAATTTTAACATCTATACAAAAACTATCAAATAAACTAGTGATCATTTCGCAAAAATATTGAAAAAATGGCATTGAATTCGCAAAATCTTTCTTAAATACAAGTCTATGAATTTTCTGTTATAAAGACGAGGCTAAGCTCCCTAGTGTAGCTCTTTGAAAGCATGGCAGTTTGAAATTTTTTAGACTATATCTTAATAATAGTTGAAGACTGATTAAGGAACTTAATTCAAATAATTTTGATGTGAATACAACACTGCGTTATCAGAGAATTTCCATTTGAATATATATCACTCATCATAATATCTGAGATCTAGAAAAGTTTTTCGATAAGTTTGAAATTAGAAATGATTGCTCAAAAGTTTGACATTAAAATTAGGTAAAAACATGTCAGTTAAAAGTAAAACTCCATTCTGATGAAGTAAAACTCCATCTCAAAATTTTTAAAGTAGCCAATCAGAACATAATTAAAATTTATTAAAAAACAGAGTCTTGATTGGCTACTTTAAAAATTTAGAGAGGGAGTTTTACTACATCAGAATGGAGTTTTACTTCAACTGACATTTTTTTTACCTAATTTTAATGTCAATTTTGAGCAATCATTTCTAATTTCAAACTTATCGAAAAACTTTTCTAGATCTCAGATATTATAAATGAGTGATATATTTTCAAAGGGAAATTCTCTGATAACGTAGTGTTGTATTCACATCAAAATTATTTGAATTAAGTTCCTTAATCAGTCTTCAACTATTATTAAGATATAGTCTAAAAAATTTCAAACTGCCATGCTTTCAAAGAGCTACACTAGGGAGCTTAGCCTCGTCTTTATAACAGAAAATTCATAGACTTGTATTTAAGAAAGATTTTGCGAATTCAATGCCATTTTTTCAATATTATTCGAGAGTTCTTATAATTTATTATAAATAAGATATAGAGCCCAAATATAGCTAAAGTTAAATATATCTCAAATTTGAACTTAGCTAGGCTATTTTTTTCATTATTAAATAAATTTGTAGGTTATTGAGTTATAATAAGGGATAGATTAAGACAAATAACTTCAGTATTTATAAATACTGATATTTCTTATTTTATTTAAGGAATATATTAGTCCCATATCTCTATTTTTTAAAAGTAAATTATATAGATTGGGACAAATTGAGTGATAATTTTTATTAATCATTTGAGAGCTCTTATATTTAATTTCATTATAGTTAAAAAAACAGAATACAATGGAGGAACCACTCTAGCTTAGTAGGGTCCGCAATTCAATATTTTAGACGAAATTTAAGTTTCCTAATCTTTTTAAGGTAAGTTGTTATACTTTAGCACACCAAACAAACCCCATTTTTTCAAAAATTTATGATTTTAAAAGTCATTTATGAATTATATGAGAATTATCCCCAAAAAATTAAGCAAATTTGCAATTAGCTGCTATTAACCTTTTATTAATGTGTTGCTTTACTTATTAACAAGTTTTAGGGTTTCATTGCAAATATTTATGAATCTCTAGTAGACAATTATAGCTATTCAGAACTAAAAATGCATAATAATCTCAAACTCATGCTTTTTAAGTAGCTCACAAGCGCATCGTTGTTTAAAGTACTTATACTGTCTATAAAGTCACTCTAAAATTTTTCATTATTTTAAGTTAAGACGATTTTCTAATGAATTCTCTAGTATACTAAATATTTTAAATATAGATCATTCCGAAATAATTGAAATCATGAAATTTGACACTCAAGCAAATTTCAAAGGCAAAAATCTTTTTTACACTTATTGGCATTTTATGCTGATTTTTTTTAGCAATTTTTTGCCTTAAAAAGTAGGTAAATTTTCTTCCCCCCAATTATATTCTTTATTACACATATCCATACCTTGTTTAAATGTTCAGATTTATCTAAAAATAGATATTTGTGTATTTGGGGTGTTGACTTCAATAGCTTGATGAGGCTATGTCTTGCAATCTTCCCCCACGATGTGTCGTATATCCATAAGGTGATAAAGCACATCTTCTCTCCACATGGACTCTTCCAGTAAGGCCGTAATGCTGCTCTTTTCGCAAAATTAATTATTTTGCTGTAGATGCTTAATGCAAGGAGAGCATCGGCCCGCCCTTGCAGACCTCCTGTGGGAAAGAGCGCAACTCATACACTCATATTTATATTCAATTCAGGATTATACATATCTAAATTTTGAGAAAAAAGCTTATGAAATAATCATAAAATAAATACAGGATCTTAACTTTACTAAGTATATATAATTCAGCATATTTTGCATTTAATAAATTTCCTCTTTCAAATAAAAGCTCTCTTTTTATCAATTAGAAAATATTTTAGTGTTTAAGAATAATTAACAACAACGCCATCAATCAACAAAGCTCTTTCATCTCACAAAGCGCAACAAAAACAGCTGCTACTCCATTTTCGCAATAAATCCCTGATTCTCTAAATAATAAGACTCAAGAATAAAAATAGTAAGAGTGCTCTGATAAAATGGAGGATATTCACAATTCAGCAACTGCTCCAACAAATTACGCACAAACCTAATAACCAAATATGATCAATTCAAGTGAGCAGGAAACTTCAAAACAACATAAAAGTGAAGTGAGAAGTCTTCTTCTAAGGTAAGAGTAGATAAGTTCTTTCTAGAAATTGCTGAGAGAGTTCAAAACTTCTGAAGATATTTTGGCCAGAGCTAAGACTATTCTCAGAAAGTATTCTGATCTCCATCTCTCTCAATCTGAACAGTCTCTAAATCAATAGACCTGCGAAGTCACGGACTCACTTGATATACTGTTTTTGAGAGTGGTTTTCTCTTTCCATCCTTCTAGAGATCTCCCACAAGATAAAGACTACAGCATCCAGATTGGCAAGTGCTACGGTTATCCAACTTTCTTTGTCAGAATCTGGGAAGAGGAAAATGTTTTAGATCAATTTAAGGAGGAAGACGCCATATCAGTCAAGAAATGCATCAGCAAAATAGTCAAGGCTTATTAGATCAGTCTTAAGATTTTCGCAGAGAAGAAGTATAACGCATCTACATTCAAGAACTGGGATTCTTTATATCCAAAGTCATGAATCTACTACCCATTTTCTAGCTAGTCCATTTTGCAGAACTTATTAGAGAAGCTACCACATAAAAGCATGCCAGTTGAAAACCAATACCTCTATTACAAAATGGTTTTAGATATTGCAAAGCAACAACCAGAAAATGAAGAGAGAATTCTACTTGCAATAGTTGAGAAGCTTTGCCACTTAGATGTTGACATAAAGAGCAAGATTAGAAAGTTCCAGTTCTCTCAGATGAGTAAAATTCAACCTCTCAACTCTTATTTCATCTTAATTTAATCTAGGTGTCATATAATAGCACTATTGAACTTTAACATATTTAAATGATGATTTCAAAGAGCTATCTGTCAAGCTTCCATCAGAGAAGGAAACTAAAATGGCGATCCTATTCGACCTCCTTCTTTCTTACATTTCTGATAGAGTGAAGCAGATAAATGAAAGCTCTTCCAAAAGTGAGGGCAAGTTTGATGAGTTCATAAAATGCATGATGAAAATTTTCGAGACCAAGATATTTCCTATTCACAAGTTGAACTATTTGCAGCATTTACCAGTTTACGTGATCTCTTTCTTCAAAATGAATGATCAGATGAGGGTATTCGCAGAGAAGTACATGAGTTTCCTGTTATTCAAGGCCATGAATATAATCGATAAGGAACATCTAAGCAACAGATAGCAAGCCTGGAACTATCTTGCAAGTATTATGGCAAGATAGAATAATGTGATCAATGAGAAGATCTTCATGAAGAGCATACAGATTGCTTTAAGGCAGTTTGAAACAATCAGTAAGAACAACAGAGCCAAAGGACTCAGAAAAGGAAGTTACCGTAACTTTTAGCATTTATAATATATTAAGTTCTTCATCAACAGAGGCATCAGAGATGAATACAACCCAACAAGCATATAGCAGTCAAGACAAAATCTTCATTCATTGCTTCATCCAAGGATTGACTCTCATCTTTGTGAGCAAAGTCGACTATAAGTTTGCCTTATTTCAAATATCATCCATCTATTTATTATAACTGATAGAGTACGACCATGACATATTCACACAATTCTGCTTGAACATCTTTAAAAAGCACTTTGACTCTCTAATCTACTGCTCACCTCTGATACTCTCCGACTTGGTAAAGCTGTGTGAAAGCAACAAGCATAACCTAGGAGTCTTCAAGCATAAAGTAAGAGATCTTTTCAAGTCCCAAGCAGAAGAACTGAAGACAAGCAAGAGAATGATTTACAACAAGGTAGCTAAGTTCTTGCCCTATGAAGTGCCCTTGATGGTGGAACCTCTTTGGGAAAGATTCCAAGATCTTCTGAAGTACGAGGACCTCACTCAGCTTCCAAATAGCTCTCAAATCACGACTCCAATCAAGCCTGATAACGAATATGCTCTAGAAAGTGCTTTGGTCACAGATACAGAAAGCTGTTTCAGGCTGCGAAACAAGTATAAACTGAGCAATGAAGAGATAGACTTCCCTTCCTCGAGTCAAGAAGAAGACAAGAAGAGTGTAATCTCCTAGGCTTTGATCTCTCAGAGTCTACAATAAGACATTTCTCAAGCATGCAGTTCTCTTCATCCCAGATCCTGCTCTCTATCCTCAAAATTCTCAGCAAGAAGATGTGAAGATGAGCAGCCACGGTTTCAAATTAGAACTTGCCATCTCTAACTCTAAGAGTAACGAGAGTGTTTTCAACCTCAAGAGTAAGATTTAGACCGCGCCATCGAACGCCGTATTCTAGAAATCATTGAGCATGATAAACCAAAACCTAAGTAAGCTAAACCAAAGTAGCCTGAATGCTCTCAATTAGAATTCTACTATAGCTTAGTCAGTGGACTATGAAGTAGCCTCGTCAGGCAAAGACACAGAGTACTCAGCCACTCCACAAACTAGCAAAGCTTAAGCTCTGAAAGACCTCGTCTCTGAGAAAAGCAAGACAAAATATAATAGATTATTAATTTGTTTAAAGAGGAACAGAAGCATTTAAAGAACTCAGAGAAACATTACAATGAGTCTTAGAGAGGAGAACGACAGAGCTGAAGCATAATTAAGACTAAAACATATTAATTTAAAAATATTTTTAGAATAGAATTTAAATAAAGAATAACTACAATAAAAAAACAGTTTTATTATAAGTGTTTTAATTTTAGCATTATGAATTTATTTTTTTTGTAAAACAGTGAACTTCTAACGATAAGGAATTGCAGTATGTCAATGGTAACCATATATTGAGTATAAGTATTGCAATTTATTTAAGATTTACACTATACAACTCATCTGACTACATCATTTAAAATCAAGATGCTTTTAATTAATTCACTAGAAGAGTGAGGGCTTTTATTGAGGTTGCTTATCCTTCTTTCCTCTGATTTTTACTTCTGCTAAAGACTACTCCAGATGGACTTGTGTTACTTTAATGAGACTCATATCATCCTGCTCAATATTCATGTTCTCTGTCAGAGCAAGCAGCCCTGCTTCTCTGCAAACAAGCGCTATCTCAGCTCCAGACATGCCATCACTCTCTCTAGCTAACTTTTCAAAGTCGATTCCATCATCTTTCTGCATTCTACCAACATTTATTCTGAAGATTTGTTCTCTGGCTTGTTATTGTGGTAGAGGCACATAAATCAGTCTATCGAATCTACCTGGACGCAGCAAAGCAGAGTCAATGATATCTAGTCTATTAGTTGCTGCCACCACTATCACCTGTGCTCTCGATTCCACTCCATCCATTTCATTCAGAAGTTAGCAAAGAGCTCGGTCTGAAACACTTGTCCTATAAAAAAGTATAACTCATTCATAAATGTGCTTACTCTTCGCTTCCTCTTTAAGTTGCCATAGCATCGATTTCATCGAAGAATATAATGGAAGGAGAAGACAGTCTGGCTTTCCTAAAGATTTCTCTAATTGCTTTCTCAGTATCTCCCACATATTTACTAAATAGCTCTGGCCCCTTAATTGCAATGAAGTTTAATCCACTCTCTGTTGCTAGTGCTTTTGCAATCATAGTCTTACTGCAACCAGGTGGTCCATACAGGAGAATACCAGCAGGGGGTTTAAGCCCCATAAGCTGAAACTTTTTGTGATGCTTCAAGGGCCACTCCACACACTACTTTACTTAAAATTTGATGTCCTCGTTTCCTCCTATCTCATCCCATTTAGTCTTGGGCACTTCGACTATCAAGTCTTAGATTGATAAGGGCTTGGCTTCTATAATTGCTTGCTCTAGGAGCTTCTTAGTGATTAATCCAGAGTTAAATTTCAGGCTCTGAATGTGAGTGTTTCTTACTATCTGTGCCAAATCACTTGATACGAATCCACTAGCTGCTCTTGCTATTATTTCAAGTTCACTCTCTTCAATAAGAACATCATAAAATAATTATAAATTTTAAATTTCCATAAGAAAATATTTAAAATGGTTTTTGAAAATTATAAGTTTATTTTAATCAGGAATGATCGAGAGATGAGACTTTAAGATTTCGAATCTGTCTTCAGAAGAAGGCATGTCGAATTTAATATCTACATCGAGTCTTCCTCCTCTACGAAGGGACTTATCTAAATCATCCAGCTTTGAGGTGGTTGCAATCACAAGTATTTTATCATTGATTGAGTCGATTGAATCAAGTTCAGACTAGAACGCATAAAACAGATAGAAAATAGCACATAATGAAATATATAATTTTCTATAAGATCCTTATTTGGAGCTTTGGTCCCTCCAATGAAATCAATCTCTTCTATCACTAATATTGAGGGTTATCTCAGTTTGATTAGTTTGAATGCATCAGTAAGTTGCTTCAGCTATCCGCTTTGAGCTTAGATCAATGTCTTTGGAGTAATCTGCACTTTGTGAACTGTAAAACCCTTGAGAGTTTCTTAGAGTAACATGCTTTTACCGATTCCAGATGGGCCATGCAGGAGTACTCCTTTCAGCTGAACTTTAACTTCACTTCTGAACAGCTTCATCTCAATGACTTCCTTCAGAAGCCCTTTTTGAGAATTAAATCCTCCCACCTTTAGCTCCTTTCCTTCTTGTGAATCGCTTCCTAATATCATAGACTTGAACATGCGCTCTAATTCGTTTATATTTTGCTATGCCTCATCTGAGTCCTCCGCATCTTCTCCATCAACTTAATCCTCCTTTCTTCTCCTAATAAATATTTGGGTCTCTCTTACTACAACCTGATTTAGTTCGCCCTTGCTAACTAGATCAATCTAATCCTAATTAACATCAGCTGCAAGAGCCAGCTTTTTAACTTGGAAACGCTCATTCTCGCCGAATACTTAGATGCTGAGAGTCTCTCCAAGTTTGATATTGGTTAGTAGACATAAGCTGGACCGCAGGTAGCTAATGAATAGTTAAGAGCTCTAAATTCATAATTAAGATCCGCATTTATTCGATTTATTTAACTTGGGTCTTTGTAGTATTTTAAAGAACTTACGAAGTCAAACTCTGTCTAAACTTCTATTGGCTTTAAAGTGATAGATGACAGAGGGAGTGCATTTTTAACTGGGGTAGAGTTTCCTCCATTCTTTGATTCCTCCTGATTTTGCTTAGACTTTTTGGAATTCTTGGACATTATCACTTATTATAAAATAATATACTCTACTACAAGATAAAAGTTAAATTCACTTCATAATCTTAAACTTAAATTAATTCAGATAACAGAATTAGTATAGCTCCAATTACTTTAGAGGAGGAGGAAAATAGAGAGTTTCTAGATGAGAATTCAATTTGGAGTAAAATTAATAAAGACATTGAAATATATTATATTTAAATTTTAATAGATTTTTTTTAAATTACATAAAATATCATAATATATTTGATGAACAGTTAATTTCAAAGATAGACATAAAATTAAAAGCACTTCCTAGACCAATAAAGGCTTAAAATATATGATAATTAAAGTCTCCTTGGGATGTGGTTTTCTTACGTTCTGTTTTTACTATCATTGAACAGTCTTGCAACTATACTTTGTATATTTATAATCCCAATTACAATATTCAAACCAATACTTACAAAAAAAAATTAATTTGACTTATTAGATACTGAAGGGAGGGAAATAATTTTTAATTTAAAGGAATAAATCAAGGTATCTGAAATGACTCATTTATAAACAAATTAGATTAGATTTATTTAATTTTTGTTTCAAGTTTTATAAAACTTTTTCTGTAAATAAATTAATTTAGCTCCAATCTTTCTTAGAAATGATTCTGATAAAATTTTATAAACTATCAATTTTAAATCTGATTGCGTCTATAATTACAATAAAATGGAGAAAGCATAACTTATCGATAAGACTGTTGAGGGCCCTTCAAAGTTGCTAACTAAGAAATGGAAGTAGTAAAACTTTGAAATTCACAAACTGAGGGTGCAAGAAGCATAGCCAACTTTTGATACTCACTAATAGAGTGTACAAAAAATCAACAAGTCAAAGGTACAACAGCTGCAAGAGGATAAATTCACTGAAATTGAAAGGGAAAACAGAATCCTCTTTGAGAAGATTTCTCGCATCAAGATGAAATTAAAGTTTTAATTTTAGGTAATTTTAAATTCCCTTTGAATGGGAGCAGTAATAATCCAACTCTGAATAGTACCAACTATGATTCTACTTCTTTCAAGGGCATAGGATTGAACAACCCAGCTCTATAAAAGCTTACCTCACCCCTCAGGTTATCTGACATTCGTTAGAAACAACGAGAAAGGGATTAAAAGGAGCTTCTAAAGCAGAACATGAAGTTATTTGAGAGACTTAGGAACCAAAAAGGCACAGTTGTTGCAAATGACTTGAACTAATTTGAGAAGCAGCATAAAAATTACCTCAAGAATATTTCAGATGGCCCTATCATGTTTGGTCCAGGCAGATCTAGCTCTGTAATAAGACAGTCACAAAAACGAGATAGAGGAACAGATGTAGCTAACACCTCCGGAATAGTTTAAAATCTTCACAGCTATAGATAAGGATCTTCAATTGGAGTGAATAACAAGTAGAACTATGGAATGGATGAGGCTCAGCAAATACCATCCACCAACAAAGATTTTTCTTATGGTTTAAAACTCCCAAATGCAAATAATTCCTGCTTAATCATGTAGGATGAAGTTAATTCTTCTTTCGATCAAGAAATGTTTCAAATCAATAACAGCAAGCAGAGTGCTAAAAATGCCCAGAACAATAAAATGAAGGAAACAGGCTTTGCATCTGAGTTTGTTTCAAAAGTAAAGAAGAGATACAGAACCAGGCCAAAGCAAAGACCTAACTAACTCTCTGGAAATAGTGGTGTCTTATGGGGAGTAGAAATCCCACTTCATTAAACTCGAATATATACTCAAGAATAGGGAATTTTCTTACCACTGTCTATAGTAAGAATAGACAACAAAGTTTACTTGAGAACTGTTAACCCCACACGCAAATCTGAGTCACAAGAAATAGATTTACACCTGAAGCAATTCACCCAGTATTTGATGTCCTTCAATAACAGCTTTGAAGATTTCTCATAGCAAGCTCTTTACTTTAAGAATGGGCGACTTATGATTGAAGACATGAACAGGCGTAGGTATGAATCTATTCAAGTTCTTTCTTAATAGGCCTAACCTCCGATTATGGTTTCGGAGCCCTTGGTAAATGAAGCTCCCTCTACTTCTCAAAATCAGAAAATAAAAAAAGGAAGTCAAACTTCTAGGAAAGATGAGTCTCTCAGGAGTTCAAAAGCCAGAGGAAGCAAGTTTAACAATATTTTTAAGTCTAAGAATACTGGGAGAGGGGGTATCCAGATAGTGCAAACTTCTTTTGAGGCTATCGATAAATTCAATGAATAGATAGAGCTACAGTAATAGCAACAAGAATAAGAAGACTTTGAAATACTGGCTGAGAGCAGTAGGAATAAAATACAAGGCAATGAAAGCTCAGTGGCCCAGAACTAAAATAGCTCTAACTTACCTGAGAGCTTTAACCTAGAAAGTACTGTCTAAGATCAGGAAGCAACCTAGCACTCTGAATAATTTACAGTAAAGGATATCCAACCAGCTGCTATCGAAGCTCAAAACTAATCTTAACAATTTACGTTTTAGGAGTGAGGAGGTAACTTCCATGAATTTATCAATTAAGTGTTTTTCAACTTTAATCTTCTCAAGTAAATTGAAATAGAAGGTAGAAAATGATGGAGATTTTATGATATTGAATTGATTAGGCTATGTGGATTTAAAATAAACTGGAGTACCTTATATCATACATTTTGAAATCTAAATTATATTCATTCATACAGCCTAAGTTTATAAATCAGTTAGCTATTAATCAACAAAACCCACAAATTAATTTCATTCATTAACTATTCTTAGTAAAAATATATTATGATGCTGAGATAAAATATAATAAAAGCATAATTGCTTAATTTTGATGGTGAATATCAGGATATATTACGAAATTTTATTGTTATCTTATCTGGTTCTGAGGATTTAAATTTTTTGACTTTTCTCACTAATGAAATAAATGCATACTAATGTTAGTAGAGCATATTGTTAGATGGGATGAGTGATTAGAATTAAAGGAGTTAGTTGAAGGGGTAACTGGGGGTAGCCTGGTAGGAGGCGCCGAGATTTTGAGTAACCTGGTATGGAGTTGACAACATATTAACTCCTTAAAATTACTATGTCGATAATGGCTGGTGTTAAGTAGTAAAGTGCGAATTATAAAATCCTTAATTCAACTCTGTGCCCTCATTATAGATAAGCAATATTTATATGTAGCCCTAGAGTAGTGAATCTATTTTGGGGACCTAGTTGATAATGGAGGTGGGGCGGGATTCTTAGAGCTTAAGAGAGGCACTAATGGCCGGTAGACAAGGGATGTTGTTCTCGATTGCGGGCGCCGCTATCCCACCGATTCCAACTAAGCCACTTTAAGCCTAATTATTTTAACTCTCAATCTGAGAGACTTGCTAGTGCGCAGGCACACTTGGCAATTTTATTATTAACTTTAACTCGCTTATTTTAGTTTCCTCTTTGTTTTCACAACTATAATTATATTTTAAGACATATATAAAAGTTTCACTTTGATTTAATGATAAACTAGAAATGGGAAGGAGAGGTGAAGTTGGCCTGGATTAAGAGCTAAGAGTGGAGTCAGTTAGTGGTGCGAGAGGAGACTTGTTTTGCTGAGTGGTCACTATCAATGCCTGTTGAGTTTTTTTATCAACCCTCTCTTCCTACTTGGCTTTTTTTCCTTCATTGGAAAGTTTCTGACCTATCATCCTATAAATTATAACCAATCATTAAATTTATAATTCCATTCATTGAAAATATCTATAATTAGATTTTGCAATTTAAAGCTACTTTATAACTTTAAAGTATTTCTCATTTTCATTTAGAATTAAATATATCTTTAAATATGATACTAGTGTAGCAATAGTTTGTTAAAAGGAGTGGTGAGGACAGTTTTGGTTGTTCTTTGTCTTTTCTTTTGAATATTGAAGAGGCAGATTACCATGTCGTAATCCTCTTCGCTCTCTAGCTCAACTCTTCGTTTCAACTTCATTCTTAATTTCCTGTTATCGCGCCACTCCTGAGCCTCCTCCCCATCACAGTCACTAACACTCGTATCCATAAACTCATAATAAAGTATTTTTGAAGTGAGTGAGAGGTACTAGAGGTTGACTCATAGCGGTTGCAAGAGGGCGAAGAATGGACTTGCTGGTTTTTAGTCAGTTGGTCTGGTGCGTAGTTAAGTTTAGAATCACTCTTCTCAGCGCTAAGGACTGAGTTGCTGGTTGACGTAGTAGCGGCAGCAACTCTCTAAAGCTCAACACTTGACTCGTTTTTCTACCTTTTATCTTCAGCTATCTTCATTAGAGCGGGCAGCTAAAGAGAGATCAATGAGAGTAATATATTAAGATGATGATTAATTTGTTGAGAGATCTTGCAAGATGATTGTTGGAAGTTAATAGTTGATTGCATCCTAAGTTTGTCCGATTGGCAAATAAATATTATAGAGAGTGTAGGGGGAGCTTGGAAGTTCTAGCTTGTTTCTAAATTAATATTACTATAAGCTCTAAGCAGCTCTAGATCTAATTATACTACCAAGATCATTATCACAAAATGATATATTCAAAAACTAATAATCTAATTAGCAACTTTATTTTGGGAATAATTGGCGATATCTAAGTGGAGACAAACTATTAAAATATTGGAGAGTTATTAGCAATAAGAGATAGAGCGAGAGTGAACTAACTTATTTCCCGTAATAACATTGATAAATTCTGACCTCTATAAGAGGTACTCCCCCAAAATTTATGAATTTTTTGACTTTGAAATAGCCCTCCTAAATCGGAAAGAGTCGATTCGGAAAGGTGGGAATAAGCTCTTGCCTTGAATTAATTGGCAGGACCAAGTGGAATTTAACTGAAAATATATTATTATTTCTTCTCTTCTTACTAAATATGTCTTCTGCAGTCAAATTATAATACTGATACTATGATTGTTGTTTATGTATTTTCGTGAGTAGTTTTAGCTTAGACTTGGGTGCGATAATTACAGCGTCACTTCGTGATTGCGACCTCCTCGCATAGGTAACCTATCCACCTGAAGCACTTGGAGCAGGAGACACCTTATGAAGATGTGGCTGAAGAAATCTACGCAGCGGCAATGGAGGAAAAGGAACAACTCAATCCTCTGTTTACAGCCTATTGCTAGGAGATAGAAACCCATTTGTCATAACTCGAAAAAAGCACCACTAACGATAAGACTAAACTTTCTCAAGCGTAAACAATCGCTCAGCAGTACGCTACAACCATTCAAGACTATCTAGTTTTCAGAAAAGCTTAACAAAATATTCCATCTCTAAATAATTGAATGAGATGTAAGCTTGCTTCGAGGAAACCAGAATCATGGAATTGAACAGGGTCGGTGTGGACAAGGATTTGAGAAGCATTATACCTCAAATACAATTTAAAGTTTGACTAGAAATAAATATAGACTGAAAGAATTAACTCAAATTATTTTTTAGATAAAAAATTTAATCTTATATTAACTAGAGTAAAATGAAATTTGAGTAAATTCTTAACCAAATAATTTAATTAAAGCTAATCTTAAAATGGAAAAGAACAGGCGCATATTCAACAAACTGCAAGGCACGTTGGTCTAGAAATGCCTAAGAACTGGTAGCAGACAGTCAAGGACCCTTTTTAAAAATCCTCTTAATCTGACTAACAACCACTCTCTCAATCAATATTAAATACTAATAATTATACTTTTATTATCATTATTTGTGAATGAGAGTTGTCTATTAGATTTATTGTCAGTAAATTAAGTTAATTAAGAAATTTGTCTCAACTTAAATCCCCAGTCCCCACTATCAATAAGCAGTTTATAATCTTATTATTAGGAAGAATAGGATTAGTTTGAGCAATATCCTGATGGATTTATAATTGTTTAGAGAGAGTTAGTTGGGAACAGAATGGCAGTGGAAAGATTGATAATGATCTAAATGCATAACTAGATTAAAATAGCTCTTGCTTGCACGTAATTAAATTTAACACTTGATAGGATTCACTCACTGACTCCAATAACTCCCACCTCACAGGTGTAAATATATATTCATAATTATTTAATATAACGCGCTCTCATTCCTAATCCAAAGTCAAAAGCGCTTTCAACCAGATAAACTATTCATTCAAATTATATCAATTCTATAAATAAGAAACATTCACCAACACATATAATGCATTTTTAGGAGATATTTTATCCGTGAAGAAAAGTGTTAAATTTTTATTAAAAAGAATAGTGAAGTGTTTTCATTCCTGAATAGATTATTCTTTAAAGAAATATTCTTCAGACCAATTAACCAAAATTGTCAGAGATAAAATATATAAATATATTTTTTCATTTAAATTTTAATTTTGCAGTCTAAAATTATTGCAAAAAGTAAAATATACTCTATTAAGATTCTTTTAACTTATTTGACAAAAAATTTTTTTTTTGAAATGATTAAAACATGATATGAGTTTATCAAATCGCTTTCGTAGATTCCTTGATAGGTTTATAAATAACCTGAACGTGCACCACTCATCCAATAATTTGCATTTAATTATTTGATGAGTGCACGTGGTCAAATAATATATTGATTTTACTTATCTTCCTCACAGATAGATTCTCTCACTTTTTAACCCACGTGTATGCAGCAAAACATAAATCATCAATCTAAGAATTCAACTTTAAGAATAGCTGCACTAATTATTCTAAAATCTCATCTGCCACGACAACATTTATACGAGTTATCATCAAATATAAATCATTCTTAAAATATAATCAAAAATTTATTCTCAAAATCTCTTTCACTATTTTATTGCCCCAAAAGAATCAATCTTCATGTAAAAACTAATTCACCTAAAATAAATTCATAAAGGTTTATATTTGATAGATAAGTTTTTATATTTAGCAATACTATTTCATAGAAGAGTGTTTGATAGTGGTCATAGGTCCTTGGGATTGTTGTGTCTAGAGTGGAGGGGAGAGTAGCTAAGTTATTTGTTAACTGGATCGAACTGAGCGATTGCATACTTGCTCTGGTACTCCTCCTTTGCTTATTTGTTAATCTGCTGAGTCCATCTCGCTTCTCATTATGCTGCCAATACCCATGAAGAATCCGAAAGAGGAGCCAGATCCGATTGCACTCATAGGGATGTACATGAACTGCCTGTAAGAGATAGCGTAGTAAGATCCCATCAGTCCTCCGAAAATAGATCCCACGATGAATCCCATCTTGAAGCCCTGGATGAAGAGTCCTTGGAAATTTCCCACTACTCCGAAGATGCGCTCCATCTTGCGTGCTAAACAGTCCTTTCTTTTGTGCCTTGGCCTCTCTCTGTTCTTTCTCAATATCACTCAGAGTCTTCTCCTTAACCACCTCTGAGAACTGCTCGAACTAGTGACAAACTCATAATAATCTCAAGTATAAATATTTTTATGTAGTGTTGGTTCTTGGCGGGACTGGCGATGGGTTCATTCTTGAATGTGGCAGCCTTTGCTGCGTACTTGTCTTCTAGGACTTGGTCGTACTTTCCACTCATTTTGTATGGTTATATTTTTATATGATTATAATTAATTTACCACCCACCATTATCATAATTAATTCACTCCTACATTACAAATTAATGGCACTAAGGAGGATCGAGAAACTCACTTACCTAATTGGAGTCCCCTGCCTCATGGCGTTTGGTGGTTTCAAGCTCTACCAGCAATCTGTGCAAGGGGAGGACGAGAGGGCCAAGAAACTTCAAGAGAGTGAATCTAAGTTCATTAACTAAGAGAACGCTGCAAAATTGGTGAAGCTAGAAAACTTCAAGAAGAAGATCTTTGCAGTGGGAATTGAGGAAGACTACCTCAGGTCTAAGAGAGAACTTACTCAAGAGAAGAAACTTGAAATAGTCCGCAACTCAAAGCTTATTCAGGATCTGATAAAGGAAATCAAGCCAGACTAGGTGCTGCTGGAGTTGTGCTAGGACAGATACGATAACTGGTTCCTGGATATTGTCAGCCACCCAAACTACGACAAGAACATGGACGTCCTCCACAGGATAAACTCTCTCCTGTATCATTTGATGAATGCATATTTGCTTTTTGATTGCTTGAGAAGAGCTTAGTGGAGAAAGTAGCTGAGAATATGCAGTTAGAAGTTGACAAGAGTTACCTAGAGATGCTTGTGGGAATGGACATTTGTCAGTATCGCATGATGCCTTGCGCCACCATTATGGGGGACCGCTCTATCACTATTACACAAAAACGATACAAGTCCAAGCTCAACATGTTAGACGTTTATAAGGACGCAGCTGAGCTTAGTAAAACCAAGAAGTAGGCTAAAGAGTAAAATGGGCAACCTAAAACTAAATCCAAAGACACAATAGAGAAAGGAGGACATGAGTCTTCTATTTTCGATTTGGATTCCTACTAGAAGTCAATGATAGAGGATGAAGAGGAAGAAGCAAAAGATATTAGAAAGGCTACTAAGACAGAAGAGTATAAGTTAGACAGTATCAAGAGCGCACTCAAGCAGGCTTAATAAGAACAGGCTATACAAAAGCAGACTGATCAAGAACAAGCAGACACTACTTCTACTATTACTTCTGTTGAAGTCGAGAAACCTAATCAGAGTGAAGAGGAGGAGGTATCGAGAGTGGAGAAACTAAAGAAAAGGTATCAGGAGGCAGATATAAAAATCGACAAGAGTGCAAATAAAGACTCAACCAATGAATTGATTAGGCAGATTGCAAGTAAGGAAGCCAGCAAATCTTAGGAGCACATATATGACGAGGTAGTCATTGACGAGATAAATGAAGAGCTGTTAAAGAGTGCGCAGAAATGCGAAGGGAGACTAATTGTGATGCTAGTCAGGAAGGAAAGGCTAAAGTCCTTTGAAGCACTCTGGAAACAAGCCAACCTTGACTTCTAAACATTCTTCTTATAATAAAGCACATATTAGATAACCATTATATTTATCAGACTTAGAAGAATAGAAGGAAAATACAGAAGGCGAAGGAGGAAATTGACAAAAACTAGGGAGAACTAGAAAGTTAAATACCTCATGCTAACGCAAAGAATTTACAAGCAGCATGAATAATTATAATATAATGTAACAAAGAATAGACTTATTTTAAATCATGGATTAGTTTATACAATTTTGGATCTAAAAATAAGTAATCTAAAAATGCATTCAAACAGAGCCCTACTCGGGCCACAGCAAAAAATATTATAAAGCTATAATTAGATTCCCCTTTTGCTTTTGGCTTTAGCTCTCTTGGCACTTTCATTTACTTTAGTTGAAGGAGCAGCAGGTATGATTAAATGGTAGTTTAATATTTGTAGTGAGTCCCACAAGGTATTTAATGCTATAAAATTGTGGATAATTGTTTAGATATATTATTTCAGATTCACGTAGTTTGCTTCTAACTAAGTGAAAGATCAAATAAATTCTGGAGCGGGAGCTGCCTATCATATTGCCGTGTGTAAGTTAGTTTCAGCAAAATTCTTATCCTCCAAGTCAATATTAAGTTCTTCATGATAAATCCTTTCATAGAAAACAATATGCAGAAAACAAATTGGGGTCTCCCTATGACTGCTATAAAAGCACAAGTTTCCACCAGTTCCATTCTGCACTTCACATCTAGCAGCTTTACCATAAGCGGCTGGTTCTATTCTTGTGCAACTACTTCTTACACAGTTTTCACAAAAAGAAATATAAAATTAAACAACAGTTTTTTGCAAGAAGGTAATTTATACAGAGCTGTAATAACAATATTTTAGGATACTTCTTTAGGAACTGAAGCCATATATCTCTGCTTAGAAGTAGACTCGTCTTCAAATTTCAATCTCCAAATTCTACTTCCTATATATCTATATTTAACTTAGTGGCACTTTGATGTCATACAAAGTAAATGGTTTCACTGCGCAGACCGGCTGGACTTATTTTGCAATAAGTGTATCAGAGGTGTTCTAGTATTCTAAGATCACTTTATACGCTAGCAACGATGCCTACACTGGCTAAACTGCGGCTGTTCCTTTCAAGTCCGAGACTTTCACTCTTAATGGCAAGTTCGCCACTGATCTTTCATTATCTCATATCTCATTAATTTAATTGATCCAACCTCCAGTAGCAACCTCCTCAGCTTTGGTTGCTCGTATGACAAGCAAGGCAACTGTAACAAGCCTCTTATCGGTTACTTTTACGAAGCAAAGATTTGGAGCAGCCAAGCACTCACTTCTACCTAACTTGCAAATGAAGTAGTCTTCTCAAGCTCTTGCACAGGCAGTTGCACTGTTTGCGCGTCCATAGACTCAACTTGCTTCTCCTCTAAATCTCTAGACATACTTAGCTTAGATCTTGAGTAAGACGTTCAGGCTCTTGTTGATTCTAACTCTGCCACAACAGTATTCTACCAAGGCGGTACGGTTACTGCTGGAGCTGCTGATGGAGATCCCATCAGAATCAAGAACCAAGGCATGCTCTTTTCTTCCTCTTCTTACTTGACAAGCAGCACAGTCCTCAATATCCCTTAAGGAATCTATATCGAAGCCTGGGTTAGGTTTGATCTTTCATTTAATCTTCATTATTATTATAGAACTAATTAATATTTTAAAAATTTGCAAGGAAAAATATAACTATAAGGGTAACATATATCTATAGCTATCTAAGGTTCATTATCATGGATGCGATGAAGGAAATGTAGAGGATCAAT